>BCLF01000204.1:19467-34489 GCA_001602275.1 Zoysia japonica
GGCAACCTCTAGAAGGAACGCGCCGAAGGCGAACACGTCGGTCGCCTTAGTTGCCTTCCCAAGCCTTGCTAACTCGGGGGAGATGTAGCCTCTTGTCCCCGCCACACATG
This sequence comes from Zoysia japonica, assembly GCA_001602275.1. NCBI lineage: Eukaryota > Viridiplantae > Streptophyta > Magnoliopsida > Poales > Poaceae > Zoysia > Zoysia japonica. Next base: position 19,578 of record BCLF01000204.1, read on the forward strand.
TCGTGTGCGCCTCGACTCCATGGTCATGCAACCTCGCTAGACCAAAGTCGCCCAGCTGTCCGTTCATCTCTTCGTCGAGAAGCACGTTGCTGGCCTTGACATCGCGGTGTATGACAACCTGCTCCCATTCCTCGTGCAGGTAAAGGAGACCTGATGCGACACCCTTGATGATCCCGAACCTGTGAGCCCAGTCCATGGAGGGCTTCTCCAGGTCATACAAGTGCTTATCAAGGCTGCCGTTCGGCATGTACTCGTAGATTAGTAGAAGTTCACCTTTCCGACGACAATACCCCAGTAACTGAACAAGGTTGCGATGCCGAAGGCGGCCCATACTTACAACCTCGGCGATGAACTCTTTCATCCCTTGCTTTGAGTCGTGGGACATGACCTTCACTGCGATCTCCAACTTTGTTGTCGGAAGCACTCCTCTGTATACCTTGCCAAATCCTCCTGCTCCAAGCAACCGCTTTTCTTTAAAACCATCGGTTGCATGGAATAGATCCTCGTAGGAGAAACGGTGGGGCCCGAACTCGAGCTCCCAGTCCTCGCGTATCTCTCGGTACCTGCAGCATCTTCTCACAGCAAGGATGATGGCCACAAGTACAACAAATGTCCCAGCTGAACTAACAAGAACACAAAAAGTGACTAGGAATGGTAAATTATTAACTGATTTCGGGGGCACGATGTGCCCATAGGCAAGTTCAGTTGCATTTACTTTCGGCAGCTTGGAGTGGTCAAGTGTTGCAGATATTGCGTTTACCTTGAAGCTGCAGCCAAGGAGGAAACAACCCTGGATACCATTTGATGACGATGAGAAGCCGACGTACATGTGATCCAGGAACACTTGTGAAAGATTGATGTTTTGAGTTAGCAGTGGGTGCTTTGGCTTTGGATTGGGGATCGGAGCCAAACTGACGTTGAGCTGCATGAGCCCATGGTCGTAGTCTATCCAAAGTTGCATCTCCCTGCCACTGGATAGCCGCAGGGGTTGCAAATTGGAGATTGGGTCGTTGGTGTAGTATCCTGCTGGAGAAGATTGTGAGGAGTTCAAGCTGTTGACGTCGATGCCGACATGGTTGTCATCAATGTCATCAAACTCTTTGTTGTAAGTGGTGTCTAGCTCAATGCAGAGGAGATGGTTTGACGAATCGCCGTTGTTATCAGGGCCAAGAAGACCGAATGAACCATCGACGTAAGCTGCTATGGTGCTGAAGCTGGTGTTTGGAGCCAAGACAAAGGCGACTCCATCTGTGGTACCCATACCGTTTCGGTATGGCACTTGATTGGAAGGAAACATAGCAAAGGCGAAGGTGGCAGAAAAGGAGAATATGGAGCCATCACTGAGGTTACGCATCTGGAATGGAGAAGAATAGAAAGCGCGGCTGTTTGTCAGGCTAAGGATACCGTTCGGCAGAACTTCAGCGGAGCGATCCATGGCCCAGCCAGAACTGCCGTTGAACCCGTTGAACACGAACCCATCATCGGCGGCGATGGCGAGCGGGAGCAGGAGGAGGATAGCACAGGCGGTGGAGCTGTTGTTGGGCATCAGGAGAGACGGTAGTATTACAGTTACAGCTCTATGGATGCTGGTGGAAACGTAGCTTCAGCCTTGGGAGCCGTCTCTCTTAAATAGATCGAGATCGAGGAGCAATGTGATTTGTGCTAATTAATTCCTTGTGGATTGTTAAATGAGTTAGGTGTAGTATAGTGGACCATAGACAGATATAGCCAAGAATAGATGTTCCCTGGTGCACGCCAGCCGCCAGAAAAGACGTCAGCGCGTCAGCGGAGACTTGAACGCGGAGTCGTCGACCTCAGTGGTTATCTTGACGGTTGAGTGACATGTTCATGCATGACCTAGTCAACTATCAGTTTTCTCTATATAGTATATATCCGGCATATTTTCCGGAGCATTGACCTGCTGTTGAATTATACTCGCCCAGTCCATTTTTGCACAGCTTCTTTCTTTGACTGCGCGAGCAACTGCTCTCCCAGTCCATGAACCATTAGATTCAAGCGCGTGCGTGTATACAAGTCAAGCAACGCGGAGAGAGTAGTTGCCAAAATAGCAATGCTGAGACTGAGAATAGTTGTTATTGTGATACCATTTGCATGTGATACCGACATGCACCTAACCTTGTCTGAAACTGCGTTTTCTCTGCAGCAATGGCAACTGCTCTCAGCATTACAATCTTTGGTTTACAGGTATTTGATCTATTCTTTCCTTAACAGGGGGAGACCCTCTGGCAGTACTATAGTAATTTGTTGACGAGGGTGTTGGCAAACTGTGTGTGAATGTCGAAAGGGGCTGTGGTCATTGCACTACAACTTCAAAGCAGAGAAGTTGCAATGGAAGCTCTTCGCGATGACAAGACATTGAGCACAAGGCAAACTCAGTGGAAGCGCGCTCAATGGATGTCCAAACCATTCAAAGAGCGGCACTGGGAATTCGCTGCCACGTATCTCATACAGTAATACCCCATTACCCGGGCCGGCAGTCTTGAGACTGACCCTGACGATCAGCCGTTGCCGAAACGGCAGGGTGACTCTGATTCTGGTCACCAGACTTTTCAGTGTTGTGACTGTTGTCTGGCCAATTTTCTTTTTACTTGACAAGTTTAATGTTGATATGACAATAATGCGATAAAAATGTTTACTGAAATGCAACTGTTAGGAAAGTGCATGCATGAGCTCTGTGTGCGTTGTTGCCGCGCGCCGCTGCATTTATGTTCGTTTGATTTTCTTTTCCTTGATTTTCTTTTAATCTTGAAATAAATAATAGAAGTACTACGCTCCTCACAATTATAATAAAGTTTTCGGAGAAACTTGCACGTGATAGTGGAACATGGCCCAGCTACCACTGGGCCTTGATGGGCCTCCAGTCAGATCGTAGTGGAAGTGTCGAAGGTCCTCAAGTTATCTGAAAGAAAGAAAGGCACAACGCTTTCTGCTGCTAATAAAACCATATGCAGTTGTGTGAGCGCCCAGGAGTACGTGCGGCACCGGCATGGCGTTCGGAGTCACATGCATGCAGTTGGCTGAACCAGGTACTGACGGCACACGGTCGACCACACGTACGCCTGCCGCGCCGGCTGCCCGGCCGGCCCTTTTTCGTTCAGTCAGTCGCGGCCATGTCGCATTCACCATTTCACCTGTTGCTAGCACTTCTTGCCCTAGCCATTAACCCTGGCTATTTACTGCTCCCGGTCTCCTCGACGTACGATGAGCCTGCACGGCCGGCTCCGGCCACCATGGATCATTCATCCCGCCGGCCGGAGCGTCCGTCCAAGTCCACATGCCGCCCGACCGACGCCGGAGAGCCATGTGCAAATGGAAACCTCGTCGAGGAGCGTCACGACACAAGCATCGAATAATTGTACATGTGGTGCCACAGCTCGATCTGAATCTGATCATCCACGCGCCGACGCCGGCCACACTGTACGTACCCCTACATCTGGTTGTTCGCGTTCCCATCCCTGCTGTCATGGCGCCATAGGGCCGCGCTGGCTACGAGCTTTAGCGGGAAGAGAAGTGGCCGGCGGCTACACGGGCGCACGCTCGGCGCCAAACGCGTGGCGGCCATGCCCACCCACCGTCAGCGGACAGGGAGACGACGCGGGCGAGCAGGCGACGGCGCCCAACCACCGCCACCTGCATGCATGATGAGCCGGCCGACGGACCACGGATAGGACGAGCCTGAAACTGAAATTGATGGCGGGGTGCTGAGAAGATACGGTCCGCGTGTACGTATGTGGAAGTACGGATACGAATATACATATACAGATGGCGACCGTACGTGTGGAGGTCCGTGATTCCGTGTAGATGAACAAAGCATGCAAGAGCCTCATCAGACCGGTGATCGAGCTAGGACCACTGACGTGACGATGTCATTAGCTAGGTCTCTTTTTTTTGGGATTGCATGGAATTTACTCGAATCACATGTTAAGTTTTCAGTGAAACTAAATTTGCTACTAATTTCTAGTGAAAATCCTCCTATGATCCTTCTGACGAAAGTGATGTGTTTTGAGTTAATCTTCTTGAGTCTGAACGAAAGTTAATCTCCAGGAAAAGGTAACTGGCCCAGACGAGAGAAGGGGTGGGGATTGAACTGGTTCCCGTGTCCTCTCTGCAGGGACCTCAATCAGGGACCAAAAAATGGGGACCTGTGACACAAGGGAGACGAGAGAGACAGAGGGATGGTACACTGGTGGATGAATGAAGGAAAGCAGTATCGCAGTTGCATGTGGCGCAGCAGCACGAGAGCCAGGAGTACGTACGTACGTGCATGCGTACTCCTACGCTGAGAGCAGACGTGTGGGTAAGGAGGCGGCGGGATGGGCGCGGCTCGTCGGCTTCCGGGGAGGAACCCCATCCATCGCCTCCGGCCATTTCTTGCCGGCCGGTCTCATGCTACATTGCCCTTGCAGGTCCCAAGAAATGAAGAGCAGTTACCTGTACATGTCAGTACAAGTCAACTGCATTCGTCTCTGCCCTTCCCTATCTTCCTCACAGGTTAATTAGAGGCCGTGCGTACTTCTGTGTATTCTGTGATGCGTTACACACAGTGGCGAACTAAAAGAAATATAACAAGGGTGCATAACTTCACTACACATAGAAAGATAGCTTAATTTAGCTGTCTATGGGTGTATAGAATTGAATTTTAAAGATGCAAATATGATGAAAAATAGCTAATTATAAGTAATTTTATGTATTTTGTGGGTGCATTTGCACCCAAAAGACCATGGCTGTTGCTTCGCCAGTGGTCACACAGGTTAATTAGCGACCAGTTCCCTGTAATCTGTGCTAGCACAGCCGCACGTACGTACGACAGGCACACGCGTGAATTTGACTTCAGTAGACACACCCACTATTCACTCCCTCACTCACTCAACAGTCAGTCAGTCAGTCAGTCAGTCAGTCAGTAGCTGCACATGACTACCGTGAATGCAGCTGACACCTGGAAAAGCCTCCCCCCCATCTACCGTCTTCTCTTCTCCTAGCCCTCCTCTCATCTCCCCTATCCTATTTCGCCGTCGTCCGCTCCCTTCTTCTTCATTCCTCCTCCCTTATTAGCTCACCCTGCAATCCTATATCCCGTAGCATGGAAGATCTACTCAGAATCAGCTTCTGTCGGTGCAGAGGTCGATTAGTCTAGCCAATTAGCTCTCGTTCTTGTCCCTTGTTATAGTATAGCTCGAGCTCAATCTCACCTCGCCCGCCACCCCGAGAGAGAGAGAGAGAGAGAGAGAGAGAGAGAGAGAGAGAGAGATCAGCTGCAAGAGGAGATCGACAAAACAAAGGGCAGCAGCAAATGGTGCATCTCTTGAAATGCAGCAGTGCTCACACGCCTTTGGGGCCTCTTGTCTTCTCCATCCTCCTCCTCCTCACCTCGTCCATGGAACCGACATTCTCAGATGCCAGTGAGTTTTTTTATTCTCCTATCTTTCTTCTTTCTTACTCAATTTTCTAGGGGTGTACGTCTAATCCTTCAATCAGTCGAGTGATACCATTTCGACTTATTTTTTGCCATCTTACTCAACTCTTGTTCATTGTTACAGGGAAACTGCCACGGCGTCGTTTACAAGAGATTGACGCCATCAAGGTACTTAATGAACCAACAGCTTCAAACTACCTCACAAATCCACATACAACAAATATCCATCCTGCCGTTGCTAATTTGTCAGTGCGGTTTAAAACGACTATGTTGGATGGATCAGGGGCAAGAAGAGGCAGGGGCAGCTGAAACAACCACGGGAGAGACGACGTCGACGATGCAAACGAGGAGGAGGTCGCTGATCGGGTCGAGACCTCCGCGGTGCGAGAGGGTGTGCATGTCCTGCGGCCACTGCGAGGCCGTGCAGGTGCCCATCGTGCCAGAGGAACGCCGCAAGAAGCGAGCTCGCCGCCAGGAGCAGCAGCAGCTGGTGCTGGGCGCCGCGCTCTTCGGCTACAGGGTGAACGGCATCACCAACTACAAGCCGCTCAGCTGGAAGTGCAAGTGCGGAGGTGCCATTCTCGACCCGTGAACGCAGCAGCATAAGGCGCCTGGGTTGGAAGTAACTACCATTGCTGTGCAGAAATGTAAACACTACTTCCTCTTTCTATCTCTGTCCATCTTTTTTGCCACTTTCTGCTCCCCCAGCTGCTTTGCTCCCAAGCTAGTTGTAAGGATTGTGGTGAGGTTGAAGAGAGGGCGAGCAGGTTCAGAGCATTTGAGCTAAAAATTTACTTCATTAATTTGTTGTTGTATAGTTGTACTAGTTAATTAAGCTTTTTTCACTGATGTTTTGATAATTCAGTTTGTCATTGAATGTGTTTGATTTGGTCCTGACTCGGAGGCGGAGTCGATTTGCTCGGACTTATGCTACTGTAGCTACAGTACCATAAGTTCGAAAAGATTCGAAAACGTGACTTGTTCGACTCGAATGAAAATGGCTTTTATAAACAGTATTTTTACTATTTATTATGGTATATAATCATAAGCTAGTGAAGATAAGCTGTGCCAAATGGACCCGAAATCGTTGAGCGCATTCAAGTGGTACTGCTACAGTCTTGTAGGAGTACCTCACCCCTGGAGTGTTGGCGTGGGGACGACGAGCCGAGCTGATCTTTGTCTGTGCGATCGAACCGAATCGAGGGGGAAATCAAAGCGTCTCTGCTGGCTGGGGCACCAGTCCGTTTGGTAGGAGTAGGCGCCATTGCTACAGGGAAACCACCACCAATTTCTTGTTCGTTGAATTGATTCGGATATAGTTCATCAGTCCTACTACATAATAGAAGTAGTTTTAGCTTGATTTCACTGCTAGTAACATTCAGGAACCAGTTTGTGATGACTGGACCTTTTCTGCCGCCGGGAGGGAGGACGGCGAGATGGAGAGAGAGGGAGAGGACGGACCACTGGGAAAGGGAAGAGCGGCGAGGCTGGACCTTTCCCGGCGCCATGGCCGGTACTCCCTGTGGCCGATGCGAGATGCAGGCATCTGGGCAAGGCCAGGTGCGGCGCTGGTCAGTGGCCAGAGCTAGCCAAGTAGCCAGGGATGCATGCAGGCGGCTGCGACTGTCGCCATGTGAGCAGCAGCATCTGATCTGGTGTGTGGTGCGCTCTCCCTTTCGCGCCCCGACTGGACCCGTGTCCCGCTCTGCTTGGGCTGCTGCTGGCTGCTGTTGCTGTTGCTGCGCCGGCCATGACAAAGACCTGGCCGTGATTATTTGGAAACGATGGCCATGCTGTGTCAGCTTTGCATTAGCTTGACCACTCTGTCTGGGTTCGTGACGGCGGTGGTGACATGTGACACGTACATAAGGAAAAGAAAAAGTTTGGTGACATGAGCACCGGGCCCTGTTGAGTCATCAAGCCCGGCCCAGTTTACAATTTCCAAGCCTGTGGACGGCCCATACAAGAGCTACTAGCTTACTAAAGAAAACCAAGTGTGCAACACTGTGGATGATGAAGCAGGAACACAACAAAAGGTCACGGTGCCATGCAGCTGCCATCAGGTCTTGGGTCATTACTGGTCATAAATTAGCAACAAAACTAATCCGCAAGATAAGCAAAAAATATTGGTCAAACGGAGTCCAACTCGCAGTTCCGCGCCCGTTCAGCACAGCGAGCTAGCTAGGCTTGACCATGTTTGACTGAGCTAGACTAGATAGAGTCACAATACCGTCGAGAAAATTCAGTTCCGTCTGAAAATAATTGAGTCCATATAGTTAACGTAGAAGAGAACAATGTATAAAAGCACGAATACACTGCAGAGAGAACACAGCACCACAATCAATAATCCAAACACTACGTAAACCTCGCATGAAGAACACATATAACACACACACACCAGCCACGTTAATTAAACAGCATAACTAGCAGCAGGCGTAGCACCAATACCACCGAAGCCTTCATCACCAGGCCTGCCGACGATCCCGGCGTGGAAGAGCAAAGTCCAGAGGAGCGTGACCAGCTTGCCGCCTCGAGCGACGGCCTCCGAGTGCCCCTTCAGGTTCTCCGATGGCGCGACGTAGAGGATCATCTCCGACCAGAAGCCGGCCAGCGGCTTCCACGCCGTCTCCTCGCCGTCGGCCAGTTCCACCAGCTGCTTCCCGAGCCTCACGCCGTCCTTGAGCACCTCGTGCGTTGATCCACCCAGCAAGTCCACCAGCCGCTGGTACTCCGCCTCCGGTGTCGTCGAAGGCGTACGGCAGGTGGGTGTAAGCACGCGCTCGGCTTCCTTCTTGACGGCCTCGTACAAGCTGGTGCTCCATGCCACGTCGTCATGGAGCAGCTCAGGAGACCAGGTCATAAGGTATGCACAGTACCGTGACAGATGAGTGGCGGCAATCTTGTATTCAGAAACCAAATTCAGGGAAGAACCATGCACTTGTTGGTAAGGGTGCCTCACCACGAAGATGCTTGTGGCGATGTGCCATATCAGTATTGTAACCGATGTGCTATTGCTGTTACAGGCCCAGAGGAGGCTTTCACCAGCTCTTCCGCTCTGGCGTAGAGATGCAGTGCCATTGCTTAGCCGGCACCCATTGCTCTTGATGCCTCTTAATGCACCGATGATGTGAACCTTCACTGCTTCTGGTACCTTGACCTTACTCTTCTGATCTGGCAATCGGAGGAGACGACGGAGAACACAAAGCATTCCAGGGTGAATCACTAGTACCGAGCATTGCCCCATTTTTTCATTCCAGTGTCTCGTTATCAGCTTGCAGTTACATTGCAGTAGAATGACAACCCATTTATTCATTCTGAGAGGACGAGGCAAAGAGGAGTAGGCCATGTTCACATAGTGACATATGAGGGATACTTTGGTCCAATTGGAGCAGATGTAGGAAGCCATATCCCTAACCTCCGAAATTAGGACCAAAACAAGGAGCAAACATACCGGCACCACATCAAAGTAAAAACTCCCAAAACTTTTATATGTCTTTCTGCTTACCCCCGTTGTATAAATGCACCAGAAGTGACAATTGATCTGTTCAAAATTATGCTCATTCCATTCACGAGCTGCAAAAAACATAATGAAGTAGGCAGCCACAATGCAGTAACTTACGCTCAAGACTGAGATAAAGATACTCAGAATAGGTAGACAACACTTTGCATAGGATATGGGGAGTGATGAATAATAGTAATCATGAATGAATGAAAGTTCGTCTCCAACCACCTTGAATACCCTATCATGCTCACCATTCTTCAGCAACAAGCTCCAAAAAAATTTGATCGTTTCAGCAGAGCCAATGTCAGCTGGCTTGTACCTCGCAAAACGACATCGCAGCAACTTGAATAAAGCAAAGGACAAGCACGAGTCTTTTTCTTTCCAAGTTAGATTTGGAAGCACATTGTCTAATTGCCAAACTTTGTTGAGGGTCACCAAGCCAGTATTACCAATCGTACTTGTTAGCGAGCCACTGCTGAACATATGTCCCGTAGGATGCTCCTCCACTGGTCTTCTATATTCTCCCATAACTAGAAGAGGAGGAGGAGACACTTCTCCACCAACCCATGATTCACCTTGTTGTTGGCTGAACCCTTGTTGTTGTAGCTGCTGCATGTACCCAAAAATTAGGCTAGGATTGCGTTTCAGTGCGAAGGATACTTGTGCCTTTTGAAATGCATATAATTTGAACCAAAATTTAGCACAAAAGAGAACAAAAGGCGCAAACATGATTTTGGCACATATAATAGTCATTAATGCGCCATTTTCCAAAGGTGAAAGCTTGAGGAACCCACGAAAAAATTGTTTCTTTGTGATACTGGCACCAAGGTAAACAATCCACATCCCCTGTACAAATAGCTCCAAAGGGGGCCCTGCCTTTTGACCTTTGTTACCAGTGGCAACAACTGAGGTAGTATTGATCCCGACAATCTGAACAAGAAATGACCATGATACAACCATGCATGGGTGGAAGTTTGAATTGCATAATGCTGCCAAGGTTGTGACACTGTCCTCGTTGACATAACCATTGGAGCTATCGCTTAAGTTGGAGACGACATAGGAGATGATGGGCAAGAACAGTGTGTTGGCTCCGACAAAGATGAAGCGGGTCAAGGGGTGGTGGCGGTAGCGCCTGACATAGCCACCTATCACTACAAGGACTGCAGTGATACCAGCACTAGAGAGCAGCAAAACATTCCCCATCCATATCTGCCCTGCCAAGGTGTGGTCGAAGTTTTCCACAGCGGCGTCAGGGCAGATTAACAATGACGTAACACTACTGTTAGAACTCTGCCCTCCATCGATATAGGCTGTCTCTAGCTGGTTGCAGAATTTCAATGTTAGCAAGAGGAAATTGCAATTAGAATCAATTTTAGTTCATTATGATGCATGCAGAACATTACAATAGCTGGATCTTATACATAGCCAGCCTAGGTACCGTATTATGGTGCTACAGTAGCAAATTTCTTCCTAAAGCAATATGTCTTTTCTTTTAAAAATCTAGTTTTTTTTGCCTCATCAATAATAAGTACACGTTGAGAGCAACCAATTCATAACTTCCATAATGAAACGCAAGGGATGCTGTGAACAGTGGGAGGGTTGAAGGAGTTGGTATCCATATATTGGTGCAGTTTATAGTGAAAAGAAACAATCAACACAAAAGAATGAAATGAACAATATGTATTTGTTAAATTTCACTGAGAGTATTGGTGAACCATCAGGTCACTTCTTTCGTTGAAGTATCAGGCCTTACCATGGCAACTCCATAGAAATGAATCTAATCAGTAGAAAAAAGAAGGGATTTGTATACACACTTACTCTCTCCGTCTTAAAATAAGTGACGTTTTTGACTTTTAAAATCAATGTTTGACCATTCATCTTATTCAAATTAGAGTCATGAAAAAAGAAAACTAATTTGCATTTAGGGTGGGAAACAAAGTTTCATCTTATTGGAAAGGCCACGTTCATCACAAAGGGTCGCTGGGGAAGCAAAGCAGACATTCTTCTCGTCTTGTTTGTGTTATCTTTCTATGTAGGCAGTCCCACAGTTCAAAGCTTACCAGAAAAGCCTTTTTTTTTATAAAGAAGTTTAGCAAAGAGATACATATCATGCATGGGATGTTTATTCCTTATAATTCGTTCGGTTAGGGTGGGGCCAGAGGAGATTGGAGTGGGAGGAGGATTAAATCCTGAGGTGGTATGCCACAGAGTGCATAAGTACACAAGGTGATGTTTAAATATAAGGAGCATACTAATAAAGCATTCTATGCTTCTACTCGGTTATTGATCCATGCAGAACACGAGGAATTAATAGCAATATTTTGTGTGTCCAAAATATATGCATGGGAATCGCATGATGAGGCACAAGGACAAAGCAACAACAAGAGTGCTACTACATGATAAGAAAATAGCTAGTGTCGATCCACATGCCTGGGGCTGGCGATCAAGAACTGGCACAGGTCGAACTCAAAACGCCAGTAAAGCTAGCTGGCTCCCTCCTGGATTGGTTTCAACGGACAATGTTTCCTCTGCGCACAGAGGCTAGTAGTATATAACAACCTTAAGTACAACTTGATAACACAAATAAATACTTACATATACATGAGTTGAAAACAACTTCACTTAAAATACTTTAAGAATCCACTTAATGTTTGACTAGTCCCCTGATTCCTTGTTATCCTTTTTTGAATGAAAGGGACTGGCATCTTGTTTTAGAAGACCAGATCAATTATGTCGACGACTCTAAAAGACTATGAGTAGCAGTAGTTTCTGTCCAGTTCCCCATCTACCAAAATGAAAAAGAATATTTGGAAATAATATGATGACTGAAATGTTGGTAACATATATGCAATAGTGCTGCAAAAAAAAAAAGATTTGCACTGTTTCATGTTACATCATAGTTACAGAAGACATACTCCTACTAAATTACAAAAGGATCGATGACCGAAAGAAAGACTTGGCACTGATGAATGACAAAGACACAACTTTAATTTGCCTCTTTCCCAATTCCTCCTTGCGCTTCAGGGGGTAGGAAAATCATGATCGGAATAGCAGATGTAAAGCTAATGAACTTGGGTATGCTCTTTCCCATTGTCACCTTTTTTGCTTTGCCTGCATCGATCTGCTTTATATCTTTGAAGAATGATTTAGCTTGATCTGATAGCTTGGAATACGTTCCTTGCTTGCTAATTGAGATCAACAACCACTCCGCCACACAGCTAAGGATGGCCAATTAACCCAAGTTTATGAGCCACTGGAAAACCTCGGAGAGCCAAGTAATTGCACAGGTGGAGACAGAAATACGAAGAATGAAACCCAAGTTTATGAGCCACTCCTTGCTGCTTCCACTGTGCAGCGGTGTCTCTCGTGAGAGATATATGGCCTTGATTCAACACTGTGGTTTTACAGAAAATCTGTAATAAAAAAAAAACTACATTTTTTTAAGAAGCAATGGTGAAGACCCCACATTTTGAAGACCGTGACTTGTGCTGGAATGGAGTCACTGCAAGTCGTCCGCTCGTAACGGAAAATTAATTATGAAGTAACCATCCGATGTGACCCAAAGCAAGACGCGAAGACTCGGCTACCGTTGCTTGCACGGGTCAATGGACTGAATGACCATGCAAAGTCTGTCATCAGGATGGTGCATGACTGCTTTCGAATCTTGGACAATGATATGTCCTGCCGGCTTCACAAGTAACAACACCGGGTAAGAAGTTCCTTTGGCCAACAAGTGCACACTCCTGCATCAAACAATTAGGAGCTGTTGAGAAGAAGGAACTCCACCTCCTCAACCAGATTACCAATTATAGGGAAAAATAATTTGGTATATAAAATATCAGATATTGTCACCGATAAACATGAAATATTGGTAGTTTTAAAATTTAAGTATTTTTAAAATGATTAACATAAATACATAAGAAATTACATTTAATTTAAAAACATCATGATTGCGTATATAAACAAAATCATTTGTGTTGATTAAGAGTACTCAATAATGGGATTGTCATCTGCTAGCTAGAGAGATGACAAGTGGGCCTGCCGCTAAGGGAGGCAGGGGAGTGAGGTTAGGCTTCATTAAGAAGAGAGTAGGAACCGGTAGGCGCACTGAGTTGGCCCTTGGTGTTGGCCTGGTGAATGGGCTAGAGAGCACGTCTATTTTGGAGGCTCATGCATGATTGGAGTTGTATGATGACAACTCAAATTGGTATTTTAAGCCGTCCTTCCCCTTTGGAGTCCTCCCATATACCAAAACTAAGAGTATCCAAAAGAAATTGCATGCACGCGAGACATAGCATAGAAAGCAGCGCACCATCATCATGCGAAAACAACCTTTTTCTACATCCTAATGATCGTCTATGTTGTTGAAGATGCTGTTGTTAGTGCCTCTGAATTCACATACAACAAATTCACCAACAGAAAAACACTTCATCGGCGGCATGGCTTACATCACACTAAGCAGGGGCGGATCCAAAGGGGGACGGGGGAGCCCCCCCCCCCCCCTTCTAAAATATGACAGTTGCAGCCTTTTGAAATGCATATAACTTGAACCAGAATTTAGCACAAAAGAGAACAAAAGGTGCAAACATGATTTTTGCACATATAATAGTTAAGATTGTGCCATTTCCCAAAGGCGAAAGCTTGAGGAACCCATGAAAAAATTGTTTCTTTGTGATACTGGCACCAAGGTAAACGATCCATATCCCCTTAATAATTAGCTCCAAAGGGGGGCTTACCCTTTGACCTTCTTTGTTGCCAATGGCCACAACTGAGGTAGTATTGATTGCGACAATCTGAATGAGGAATGAGCGTGTTACAACCATGCATTGGTGGAAGTTTGAATTGCATAATGCCACCAAGGTTGTGCCCTTGTATTCATTGACATAATCGTTGGAGCTATCACTTAGGGGAGACGACATAGGAAATTATGGGCAAGAAAAGTGTGTTGGCTCCAACAAAGATGAAGCGGGTCAAGGGGTGGTGACGATAGCGCCTGACATAGCCACCTATTCCTACAAGGACTGCGGTGATGCCAGCACTAGCGAGCAGCAATGCATTCCCCGACCATATCTGCCTTCCCATGGTGTGGTAGAAATTTTCCACAGCGGCGTTAGGGCAGTGTAACAATGATGTAACATTGCTGCTAGAACGCCTCTGAATTCCACTAGCTGGTTGTAGAATTTCAATGTTAGAAAGAGGAATTTGACATTAGAATCTGTCGTACCCCATTTCTAAGATACACTGTGCATCACGTATCAGTCTCTGTATCAGTAGCTGATACGCACTAACACATCAGAATGTATATCAAAAAGCATACTTCAGATAAAGGAATATACCTGAAACCGGACCTTGTGAGGATTAAAGTATCCACAACTAGTTGACCTACTAAAAGTAAAGCAAACAACGAAAAACATGGCCCAAAGCTACAAGCAAACTTGGGAAGCAGAACAAAAATCCAGCATGTTGTCGTCTTCTACACAATCTTCATTGTCTAAAACTACAATAGCAAACTAGTGAGTACATAAGGTATTCAGCAAGCTCTAACACTAAGTAAGGGTATATATAAATGCATATTTGGTTGTAGCAAGATTAGGCTATGAGGTTTTCCTTTGCAAAAAGCCATTTTTATGCAGGGTTCACTACAGAAGCTTTGCAACGAGAGGTAAATATTTGTTATCCATATTTCAGTAGGTTGGTCCTGAGAGAAATGTTCATCGATCCCGCCAGTACCTGAGTTTTAGTCGGAGAGCTGGCACGCAACCGTACCATCCCCTGACACACAGGCTACACTTTCTAAAACACGTACACGTACACCCAGTTACTCCAACAAGGATAATATAGAGACTAATCAAAGTGAGCCCAAGCTGTAGTGTGTCAATACCGTGACAACGGCCATTTCGGATGGATCATACACTCTACAGAGGTTATACACTGTACCCACAGGCTATGCTCCTCTTGATCAACAGAGTCGCATAA
>BCLF01000204.1:37276-74264 GCA_001602275.1 Zoysia japonica
ATTCTTTTGTCATTTGATTATAATTAGTAATTCACATATCATTATGATACACATAGGTTTAGATCATAATTAGGGTGCATTCCACCTTGTATTAGCATATTTTAGTACACGCGCAACTTGATGCATCTAGCAATGCACTAATTAAGATTAACTCATGTACTTAGCCGTAAATTATTAGATATCATCAGAAAGCAACTGCATGCTAGAAAATTTAGTAAATAATCTCTAATCACGGCTGGTCCATGCATGTTATAAACTAAATAAATATATCATACAATGAATCGCAATCAAATGTTAATATATAATATTAGCTAAATAGTACTAGGCATATAATGACATGTCACATATTACATACGCACCTAGTACATGCCTTATGTGAGTTGATATTTGCATAAAGGGACGTGCTGTTCTTAACACCTGCATGGTTCACCGTCACGATCACTCGACATTAAGTAAACGTAGCTAAGAATAGATGTAGTAGTTAATGGCTAATATGAGAAAATACTGTTAAATCAAATAGTGAGTCATTATTCACCACTAGGCAATGTTTTAGCAAATTCATACCATATCTAGTAGGTGTCCTCAATCTGCACTAACATGCTGTCCAAACAATACCACATATGCTAGTACAGTAGCCAGTTGTTAGCCGTAATATAAATATTAGCTATGTAAATTAAATTAAATAGTTACGTGCTAATCACTAATAGGTTGCTGTACATTAGAAACTAAATAATTAATACATGGCACACTGTTGCGTCTCATCCTACATTAGCATACACTAATACGTGTGACACATTATAGCCTTAATAGTATAATTGGTTGCTAATAATTAAGAGGCATGAGTATAAAAGTTGAGCAACAAATAATGATACACTTCAGACACCACACATCCGATTAATAGCATAGATACACGCCCCATCCCACCTATATTTACGTACTAGTACTATATATTAGCCTGAATAGTTACTTACAGAAATAAAGCACTTAATTTGGTATCACAGTAAAGTTCATGCATTTTTATACTTAAATGAAGTATTAAAAGGCACACGTATGCATCTTACCCGTATTATAGTACAATAGTACACATATCACCAGTTAACCTTACTAGCGTAGCTATAAGAATAAAATCAAGTAATTAATCATTAGAAAGCACTGCACAGTAGAAAATTAAATGATTGATTGTTAGCCAATATAAATCATGCTTATAGAAGAGGCAACACATAAAAGACAATACACTACACACTTCTACAGTGAAGCCACTCATAAGCGTGCTTCTGTGCATGTCTATATGTCGGCACTACAACTTAGTTTAAAAATCATGTACACGTTACTGCTTATACACATGCATAGGCATGAGGCCGTGCGCGAGCCATGTGCCTTGGAACCGTGTACAACGCGCCACGCACAAAGCATACCGTCAGCACATGCCTCATAGGAGTGCTTACAATAAAAAAATTAGTGTCGCCCTATAGCACGTACACATAGGTAAAACCTCCACTCATGCTTTTAGGTATATGCACTCTGCTCGTACAGCCCCCGTTGCATCAAAACTAGGAAACCTTTCTCCGAACCTCGCCCTAAGTCAATAGCCAATACATCACGCATGACTTGCACTAGGTTTTCCTCGCAGAGTTTAATTGGTTTTTATTCGGAGTTCATTGAATTTTATTGTTTCTACTCGAACTTGGCTTCTTTTGCAGTAGTTTTATTAGGGGTTTTTATCGCGTAGATAGCGCTGAGTGTAAAGAAGAGTCAAGCCTCAAGAGGAGCCAAGGACCACATGAGAAAAGAAGCACGAAGAATTGGACAGCAAGCCAGAGGTTGAAGACTAGAGTTTTAAAGAGAAGCCTGAGGATTCAAGATTCGAAGATTAGGAGTTTGTAGGCAAGCTCTAATCCCCCCCCCCCTCTTGATCACATTAAACCTATGTTTTGCGAATGCTCTCATAGTGCCTACTATACTGCTGTGCAGGATATTTTGATTTAAAACATTGTGCTAGTTAAAAATCCTAATTGGTTGATTGATATATTGATATTAATGTCGGATGCTAGACATTAATATTAATTACCTTGATTACCCTTTGTCGACGCCTCCTTGTTAACCATAGAATTTTCGTTGTTAAATACTTTTAACGAATGAAAAGTTGCCTTGATATTAAAATGCTTAGGAACCCTCTTGCGATGCGGAGTATCGTCACACCATACGCCACTTATTTACAAAATGCGTTAAAATGAGTTTGGTGGTGTGTGTAAAATAAAATGAGATGGGTGATAGAACAATTGGTGCTAGGTCAAGAAGGGGTATTTTTGGTCGTGGGCGAGGCTTGTGCTTTGTGCATTGGTGAATGGAGAATAATTGTGTGTTTCAGTGTTTAGCTATGTGAGTAATAGGATCCACCTCTCGTGGATAGCGCTCGCCCTGCCATATAAGGACCGATTCGTTAGCGCTCAGCTTAGTGATTACGTGCAACCACAGAACTTGTACATATTGGGCAAGACTTACCCTAACTTATTGGCATCTACTATATGCTCCACTTGGCAGCCAGTAGGGCACGTGGGATCAAAGGTGGACACTTGAGGATGTATGTACCCGAGCGATTCGACTCTGAGGATAAAGAAGTACACGAGCTCAGCGTATCTGAGCCTAGGAGGAAAATGAACTATCAGAGAATTCAAAGAAAGTGAATACTTTAGTTTTAGCCTTTGGTTTGCTTTCCGAGGTGCACATACAGGCATACTCGGATAAGGTGAGACTAGCGTTACGTTTCTCTCCTGCAAAGGGAGCGTAGCCTGTGGGTACAATGTACAACCTCTGCAGAGTAAAATTCTTCTAGAATAGCCATTGTCACGGTATTGACACACTATATTTGACCACCCTACGATTAGTCTTCTATAATATCTTTGTTTGTGTGTGGGTGTAGATATCCGTGATTTGGAAAATTGTCTGAATCGGATATTGGAGACCCTTCCAGTTAAAATTGGAGAACTGACGGGAATGGTTTATTCTCCCGTAGGTCCATCCACTAAAATATGATAAGAAAATATTTTATCTTCTCTGGTTTAAACCTTCTGTAGTGGACCCTCATAAAACTGGATTTTTGCAAAGTAACCCTATGCCTTTTTTTTGCTACAACCAAATATATATATATATATATATACACACACATGTTTAGTGTTAGAGTTTACTGAGTACCTTATGTACTCACCCGTTTGCATTTGTGGTTTTAGACAGAGAGGACCGCGTAGATAACGACGTGCTGGGTTTTCGTTCTGCTTTTCAAGCCTGCTTGTGTATTTGGATCTTAGTGTTCCGCGGCTTGCTTCGCTTTTGGCTAGTCCACCGGTGTTGGATCATAGAGATCCTCACCGCGTGCCGTTAAAAATTTTGCCTCAGGTATCTATCTTCTTTTCAGAGTATGTTTTTGATATACATTCTGTTGTGAATATACGTATCAGCTACTGATCTAAGGACTGATACGTATTGTACAGAGCATCCCAAAAATAGGGTGCGACAGTTAGGGCAGTGTAACAATGATGTAACATTGCTGCTAGAACTCCTCGCTCCATCCATATAGGCCGGCTCTATCTGGTTGTAGAATTTCAATGTTAGATAGAGGAATTTGACATTAGAATCAATTTCAGTTGCTTATGATGCATGCAGAACATTGCAATAGCAGGATCCCATACATAGCTAGCCTAGGTACGGTATTATTGCGCTATACTACGTACCTAAAGCAATATATGTCCTTTTCTTTTATAAAATCTAGTTTTTGCCTCGTTCAGTAATAAGTACAGGTGGAGTGGTGGACAGAACATCCAATATCATGTCTTCCGTGATAAGTACAGTAATCAGGGAACATATATGGAAGTACGATGCAGATGCTCGTGAAAGACCGAACTTGCATAATTAAGCATAAGATGGATGCTGTTTATGATACACTTAACGAAGCAAATGAATTACCTTTAGTTGAGAACGAGCCCCAGCTACCCGCCTGAAAATCGAAGCACAATCCGGGCACACCGCTTGGTCAATCGCCTGCCCGGAATATTGCGCTGGACTATATTGTGCAGGGAAGAGAGTTGAAATGGCCACGGTGCTTGTGGTTCCTCTACTTCCCTGCTCGGACTCCTTAGATGTACAGTTGGCATGTCGCTTTTGTGTCGTTTCTGTATCTTCGTGGACTGGCTCTGTTGATCATGACATGGAATGAGAGGAGCATCTTCCTTTCCAAAGAGATGGTTTGCAGTGTACGTACCTATCTATCTAGCCAAAATTGTTATGTCTACTGAAAGCTGTTACTCCTACCTAGAAAGTATAATATTGCCTTAATTTGCTTCTTTATATCGTATGTGTGAATGTGATGTTGTTGAAACATATGGTAGATAAAAAGAGCTGCGTCTGAACTTTTCCACTGGTAGTCTTAAAAAGCGAGTAAACTGTCCATGCCTATAGCCGCCGGCTGATATTGCTTTGTTGTCTTGTTGAGTTGTGTTTCATGCATGGTACAATGACTTTGTCTAACAGGTCTTTACAATTGATTTATTGTCACGGATCTTTATAATGTTTCGATCCCCTTTTACTGTTAGCTCAATGGCTGACAACCTAGAACTCTAGTAAGTAGCCGATGTGTTCTTCATGCCGATGCAGGAAACAAAACTTCCGTCTTTCATCAATCACGGTGGGTTGCCGGGAAGCAGACATTCTTCTTCTGGTCTCGTTTGCGTTATCTGTATATCGGCAGTGATCTCACAGTTCAAAACTTACCGGAAAAGCCTTTTTTTTTAGGATAAAGAAGTCTAGCGTAAAGAGCTACTACATAGTACTACATCACTCATGGGATGTGTATTCTTTAGTTATAATCCGCTTTCTCTTTTGCAGGGCTATAACCTACTGTGATTAACTAATTACTTAGTGGCTCTTTGTCCCCTTTCATTTGAGGCTGCAGCATGCGTAAACTTTATGCTTTATCATAGATCGAGGAAGGATGATGATTCAGATCTGATCCTCTAATTGCTGGCTTTCGAATATGTTCCTTGCTTGTAGGCCGGCACTAGCTCGTGCTTGTTAACAGCGTCGATATAAAGATAAGATAAACACAATCCGTACGCGTATCCGTACGTTGAAAAAAAAAATACTACGACGCGATTTCTCTTTCGTTGATGGCTTCCTGGGCGAAGCTTTTGTGGGAGCGTTCGCATGCATGATGGCCGACAGATTCTTGGAGCGGCGGGCTTTTCTGATGGCATGGAAGCTCTGTTGATGGCATGTAATAAGAGCTGCTTTTCTGATCGTCATCAGAGATGTTTTTGGGATAGAGCTCCTGCGAATTTCCCCTATAAAACAGAAACATAATGACAGGCACTTGAATGTTGCAAGTTATACGAAGTATCGAAACTGTGTCCCCTATATATTCGTCATTTATCTTGCGTGCAACTCAGGGAAACTACTTAATTCAGGGCTCAAACGCGCGACCCATAACAGTGGACACAACACATTCGTCTACACCGGGTTCACCGGCGCCGACCTCATCCTTGATCGAATGGCTAACGTAATGCTGCCGAGACGCCTCGTCCGTCTGACCGTTGGCAGTGGAGAAGACAAAGGCCGTGCCTTCCACACAGATCCGCTTCAGTTTTGCAAGATGCCCGTGTAGCAGTTCAGTCCTTCTCAGTCTCCTTCGTATTTGCATCCTTTTCATATATACCTACCTGAGCTCCCAAGGAATGTCCTTCGTTGTTTACCCCAGCACCACTCTCTTGGTGCTAACCCTAGGCCTTTCTTAAACTTTTGGAGCTATTGGAGGAAAGTTTATGTCATGTCATGAGGAAGCTATGGTCTAAATTTCATGATTTTTTTTAAATGTCATTTTACCTGATTTTCACATACGAAGTATTTATTTGCAGCGTCGCACCATCCAACAAAAGGCCGGACCCTACAGTGCCGGCGTATAATTCACCCCAGCGAAAACAAGAAATCTTTGAAGTGCATGTCTCTTTTCTTGCAACGGATACATGTTATCTCATACTACGAAATTTGATAATGGTCAAGCTCCTCATTCATCACACACCAAAATGACAGTTGGAATTGAACAAGAAGACAAAATTGGGTAGCCACTAAAAAAGCACAACGATATTAGTGACCATCTAAACCGATGGACCAGCATCACTAGTGGCGCCGGCGGGAGCAACGTCGGCGTCGGTCCGGCCGACGATCCCTGCGTGCGCGAGCAATGCCCAGAGGAGCGTTATCAGCTCGCCGCCTCTGGCGATGACCTCGGCATGCCCTTCCAAGTTCTCCGACGGGGCCACGTACAGGATCATCTCCGACCAGAAGCGAGCTGCCAGCGTCTCCCACGTCGTCGCTGTATCCACCAACTGCTTTCCTAGCTTTGCGCCATTCTTGAGCACCTCGTGGTTGGAAGCTGCACTTAGGAGATCGACAAGCAGATGATCCTCAGCTTCAGGATTACCGGGTGACGCAGTGTGTCCCTTAAGGACACGGTTAGCATCCTTCTTGACCGCTTTGTACATGCTCTTGCACCATTCTTCGTCGTCTGGAAGAAGCTCAGGGTGTTCGGCCACCAAGTATGCACAATAGCGTGACAGGTGAATGGCGGCAACCTTGTGGCCCTCAGGATCTGACATGAGAGTATGGTGCAAGCCGCATGGTTGCCACCAGCTGGCAGCTGCGGAGATTGGGAATGACGGTTGTCGAATGTACTGCACAAGAGTTGGAAAAATAGCATAAATGCAAAGTATGAAAAAATACATGCTATGAGTAAAACACTTAGTAATTGTTGGTTTAGAAAGCAGTATTGCATAACATACCTTGGTTGTCAGGTCTTCTCCTTTGAGGGCCTTAAAGATGGCGGCCTTCACCGCACTAGGCACCTTGACCTTCTTCTTCCAGTTGCGCTGACAACAAAGGATGAAGCTATTTCTTGGGTGGGGCAAGACCAATATCGAACGCTGCTTCATTTTATCCACCCAACTGATATTCAGCAATCTGCATCTGCAATACTTCAGCACGAACCCAATGCATTTCTGGACGGTGGGAGTTCGCTGGCAGGAAGGGTGATTGGTGTAGTGATAGATGAGGGAAACTTTGGTCCAGTTAGAGCAGACGTAGGAAATGATGTCCCTGATCTCAGAAAGCACAAGCAGTGCAATGACTAAATATACGCATGGTAAGCTATCATAATCTTCGACTCCAAATCCTTGGCTACCGATCATGCAATTTATCATGTTAGACTCTTTATACATGTGAACTTGGAAAACGGATTTGATCACATATAAGGAGTAACAAGTGCTGTAGAGGGAAAGGACGATGCTCAAGACTGGAAGCAAACGGTTGGAATAGGAGATTGGCAGAGATGAATAGTAATAGTCATGAATAAAGGAAAGCTCATCTGCAACAACTCTAAATGCCCTCTCATAATCAGCATCCTGGAAATATGCGTGCTGAAAAAACTTATGAGGCTCCATGAAGCCTGCCTCAGTTACCTTGTATTTTGCGAACCGACACCTCAGTAGCTTGAACAAAGCGAATGAAAAGCATAAATCCTTGGACTCTGCTGCTAGTGACAACTGCCAGACACTGTCCAATGTCACTAATCTTGTACTGCTGTTCACTCTGCTATACCCATGAGGCTCGTTCACCACCTTTAGAGTATCCTCTCCCATAACAACAAGTGCAGGGGAGCGAGGCCATACGACATTCCCATCATCTACTTGGCCAGGATCACTAGGAGCGGAAGTACTTTGGCTTTCATCACTCATCTGCTGGAGCTCAGCCATATATCCGGCAATAAAACGAGGATTGCGCCCGAAAGCGAATGACAGCTGGGCTACGTAAAACATAGTGTACTTGAGAAGCAGTTTGGCAAAGATAATACCAAACAGTTGAACAACCATGGTGTCGGCTAGTTTCTCTACGTGATAATTTGGATGGTGGTCTGGTGGGGAATCAAGATCATATGGAAGATCTGACGCCACCCTTGCATTTGAGATTGTAAGGTATCCAATCCAGACTGCTTTGATTACCAGTTCCGCAGGCGGATCCGCGTTTCTACCTTCTCTTGCATCTCCGGCAACGGCTGCGCTTGTGTTGATACCAATAACTAGCAGGAATCCAGACCATACCAAGACTAGGATGACGTACAAGCTCTGTTCACAATATATCTATAGCATCTGGGAACAGAAGGCTAGAAGACCAGACGAAATCCTGACTGCTAACAAGGGTCGAGACAACGACGGAGATGATGGGGAGGAACAAGACGGTGGCGCCCAGAAAGAGGAAGCGGACCAGGGGGTGCCGACGATAGCGCGGGGCGTAGGAGCCAACGCCGACCATGACACCCGCGAGGATGGCGTTGATCAGCATGAGAAAGATGTCCGGTATTATTAGTCTCTGGACGTGACGCCACACGACATCATATACGTGGGTGACGCAGACGCTCATGGAATCAGGACAATTGTTTTCCATGCATGATCGAGAGCGTAGCTGACTGAAATTATGGCATGAACGCATAAGTACAAAAGGTGTGTAAGTATGCAAAGCATTAACGAACAATAATAAAGCATTCTATACTCGGTTATTGATCTGTGTACAAGATTTTATAGATCCAAGATGTACTCTTGAGAATTCTATGATGAGGAACAACAAGGATAAGGTGAAAACTACTACTAAGTAGTACATGATAAGGAAATAGCTAGTGTCGAACCACTTACATGGGGTAGGGGATAAGAACACAGCACACACTATCGAAACCAGCTCTTTGCCGAGTGCCAGGAGGTTTGTCGAGTGCAATTCCACGAGCACTCAGCACAGTAGACGTTTGACGAGTGTTACAACAACAACGCACGGCGTACAGAAAACACTCGACAAAGCCCTTCTTTGCCGAGTGTCAGGTCCCCTGCACTCGACAAAACTGACGTCCGTTTGCGACCGTTACGGTTTGCCGAGTGCCTGCCTTTGACACTCGGCAAAAGGAGCAAAAGGAATGTTTGTCGAGTGTATTCCCAGAACACTCGGCAAACGGATATTTTGCCGAGTGTTTTTTGTGGACACTCGGCAAAGCATTTGATTTTTTTTTCTTACCTGCCCTCTTAACTTTTTTTTTTGCCCACATACTATGTATGCTACTCTATGTTAAAATTTGGTACATTTTTCGGTCTTTTTGCTATATTTAGTTAATTTATTTCATTTAATAGAATTTTTGCAGATAAGTCAAATTTGAACAACAAGTGATTTGAATAATGCAATAAAATAAATAAAAATTATATTTATGTTATTGAGTCTAATGTGAGGCCTTATCCGTGAAGTAATAGAAAATTTGGAACATGTTTGTCCACGAAACATGACCATAAACGTGTGACCGAATTGTTTTAAAATTCTATAAAAAACAAACAAAGTCTGAAAATCATGAGATTTGTCAAGATCTCATGATATCATATGTGAAACATGTGATAAAAAATTGAGCGTGTTTCGTACAAGTTGTCACGTACGCTTCTTAGAAATCGAAGCATCTCCAAACAAAAATCTTACTATTAAGAAGGATTCCTTGAGATTTAGAGTCAAAGTGATGGTCGAGTTGAGGTTTCACTTCAAAACTTTTTGTATAGGAAATAACCAACATAGATTGTCTCACGTGAAATTTTGGTGAATTTTCGGATTCGTTTGATAATTTTAATCAATTTACTACAATTATAGAACTTTAATTCGTATAAATTGATTTTGAGTTATAACTGCATAAAATAATGGTCTAATATTCGTGCAAACATTGAATATGCATTGTTGAGTGAATTTGACAAAGTATTTTCAAAGCACATTCGAATAAACTTAGTAAAACACGTTATGCAAAAGAATAAAAGAATAAAATAAAAATACGGTTTGTCGAGTGCCGTTGGCTGGACACACGCCAAACCAGACGGTTTCCAAAAAGAATACTCTATGTTTACCGAGTGCCAGGATCCAGGCACTCGGCAAACTAGATCCGGCACTCGGCAAAACATTGTAACACTCGGCAAACATAGAGTATAAGAGGACTTCCCGGCTGTCACTCTGTCTCTCACACTCACACACACACCGCGCCCCGGTCGTGCGCCGCACCCCGACCCGCCCCGACTGCCGCCGCCGTGCCTCGGCCGCCTTAGGTGAATTTTTTTTCATGTTATGGTTGTCAAACACGTAGTTGGCGCGAGCGAAGTGGTGGTGGTGCTAGTCATCATGGTGCGAGCAAGGTGGTGATGGTAGTCGGTATGTCGGGAGCGAGGTGGTGGTGGTAGTAGTTGCTATGTCGCGAGCGAGGTGGTAGTGGTGGTAGTCGCCATGACGAGCGTGGTGATGGTGGTGGTGGTAGACGCTATAGCCGCTATGGCGCGAGCGAGGTGGTGGTGGTGGAAAGGGAGGAGCAACTGTGAAAGACAGTGTATTAGATGCTCGACATTGACGCTATTATTTTTCTTTTTTTTTGCAGGAAAGACTTAATTGCATCGTCCTCAGCTTGTCACTTTGCAAGACAGCAAGGTGAGACATAAAAGATATTTTTTTCGTATCATGTTCATAGATCACGTAACCTAGTTAGGCGTCTCCCGTTCGAAACAGATACGGTTGGAAATATGCAGATCTTTACATATCTATAACCGTATCTGTTTCGAATTGTCCAAGTTTTTTGGACAGTTCAAGGATGCGTAGATGGGGTTAGTTTCCATGGTCTACTCTTATTCGAGACAGAGTTTTGGCATCACCTCCCTGTTGTGACCGGATACACAATCTCCCTTACAGGACGTGTATTCTGGTCACAGTTGAGAGGTGCTGCCGAAATTCTGTCTCGGATAGAAATAAAGCATGGAAACTAACCTCATCTACGCATCCTCGGGTGCGATTAGGGTCTATCTTCACCTATTAGATAGTACAAACATCGTCTGGATGCAATTGATTTTTATATCACTCACTGATATGTCAGAGGATGGACGACCGTGAGTGGATGTACACGGGCCGCTCAAGTCAGGGTTCGTTGACCGATGAATGGATTGAGAAGACCAATGCTTTCCTAGAACTAGCATTTGCCAAGGTTAAAGGAGCGCCTGCCACTTGGTGTCCTTGCAGCAGATGTGCTAACATGCGTCGACAAACAAAAGTGGTCATGGGTAAACATCTTTGCAAGAATGGATTTACGGTAGATTACACCCGGTGGATCTACCATGGTGAAGCCGATCGTATGAGAGACGAGGTCTTGAGATAACGTGTCGAGGATTATGATGCTGATGGCGGGATAGAAGACATGTTTAATGACTATCATGAAGCACACTTCACTGAAGGAGGTAGGGAGGAGGAACCAGAGGTAACCGCAAAGGCGTATTACAATATGTTGACTGCGGCACAGAAACCTTTTTACGGGCGGACAAAGGTTTTTCAACTGGATGCCATTGGACGCCTAATGGCCGTAAAGTCCCAGTTTAGTCTGAGTCGAGACGCGTTCGATGTTATGTTGACAGTTTTTGGCAGCATGCTTCCGGAAGATCACATTCTGCCAAATAACATGTATCAGGCACGGAAAATCCTTCGTGCACTTAAGATGCCATATGAGCAGATACATGCTTGTCCGAAGGGGTGCATCTTATTTAGGAAAGAACACGCAGAAGCAAAGTACTGTGCAAAGTGTGGATCCTCTAGGTTCCTGGAGGTAGACTCTGGTGATGGTCATAAGAGGCAGCTCCCGATACCCGTGAAAATCTTACGGTACCTTCCGTTCATATCGAGGATCCAACGGCTATACATGACCGAGGAATCCGCGAAACAGATGATGTGGCATAAAAATAGACGTCGATACAATCATGAGAAGCTAGTACATCCTTCTGATGGTGAAGCATGGACCCATTTTGATGTGATTCATCGCGACAAAGCTTTAGAGGCTCGAAATGTACGTATTGCGCTGGCAACAGATGGGTTCAATCCTTATGGAATGATGGCTGCCCCATATACATGTTGGCCCGTGTTCGTCATCCCCTCAATTTACCACCGGGCGTCCTCTTTCAACGACAGAACATATTCTTGTCGTTGATAATTCCTGAACACCCAAGGGATAAAATGAGTGTGTTCACGGAGCCTGTGATTGATGATTTGCTCTATGCTTGGGAGGAAGGGATCTGGACGTATGACCGAGCTACAAAGAGGAACTTTAAAATGCATGTTTGGTACCACTACTCCCTGCATGACTTCTCGGCGTATGGAATATTCTGCGGTTGGTGTGTTCACGGGAAGTTCCCATGCCTAGTATGCAAGGCAGCTCTGCAGTTCATTTGGTTGAGGAAGGGTGGCAAGTATTCTTTGTTTGACAAACATTGACAATTCCTCCCTCTTGACCATCCATTCAAACGAGATATCAAGAACTTTACGAAATGTGTCGTAGTTACAGAGCCCGCACCGCAGATGATGACAAACGCCGCAGTTCGTGCTCAAATAGATACTCTCGAGGTCAGTGAACAAGGTGGTTTTGTGGGATATGGTGAGCAACATGCCTGGACTCAGAAGTCGGGCTTGTGGAGGCTCCTCTATTTTGATGACCTTGTACTTCCACATAATATTGATGTAATGCACACTGAAAAGAATGTTGCCGAGGCACTTTGGGCAATAATCATAGACTTTCCTGATAAGACAAAGGACAATATTAAGGCTAGAGTGGATCTGGCAATGTTATGCGATAGACCAAAGCAAGAAATGGCGCCTCCTAGAGGCGGCAAGTCATGGAGGAAGCCTAAGGACGAATTCGTCCTGAAGAGGCCACAAAGGAGGGAAGTGCTAGAATGGTTTCAAACTTTAATGGTCCCTGATGGGTATGCATCGAATATGAGGAGGGGAGTGAACTTATCTACTATGCGAATCAATGGGCTAAAGAGTCATGACTACCACATATGGCTTGAGCAGCTTCTTCCGGTGATGGTTCGAGGCTATGTCTTTGAGCACGTCTAGCTAGTGCTGGCAGAGTTAAGCAATTTCTTCCGTCAGCTTTGTGCTAAGGAGTTATCTCGGACCGTGATTGCAGACATGGAAAGGATGACACATGTGTTGCTCTGTAAGTTGGAGAAGATCTTTCCACCCGGCTTCTTCAATCCGATGCAGCATTTGATTTTGCACCTCCCGTACGAGGCACGAATGGGGGGGCTGTGCAGGGCCGTTGGTGCTATTCAATTGAGAGATGTCAAAAGGTTCTTCGAACTAAATGTAAAAATAAATGCAAAATTAAAGCTTCCATTGCAGAGGCATACATTCTAGAGGAGGTGTCAAACTTCACAACAAAATACTATTGTGACAACCTTCCTAGCGTTCATAACCCAACAGCTCGTTACAATGCGGGCGAAGACGAATCGAACCTCAGCATCTTTCGAGGGCAACTCGGAAGTGCAAGTGATGCGACCAATAAGACCTCGAAATATGAAGAGTGGCGCAATATTATGCTATATGTGTTGATCAACCTTTCCGAGGTAGAGCCGTACATGCAGGAATTTCATCATCAATTCTGGCGTGAATCAAGGGAACCTACCCCGCATGAAGCTGAGACACTTCTTAGACAGGGTGCGAGAAATGAAATGCTCGATTTCATGTCTTGGTTCAAACATAAGGTACTGTCCAATTTACCTCGTACTTAGTTTGACATTACAAGTTGCTCGTATGTGTAAATAATATAACGAACTATCTTGATTGATCTTGCAGGGCCAAACTGATGCATCTATGAGTGCCGAGTTGAGACAGGTCGCCAACGGCTGTGCCTGTAGGGTCAGGTCATTTACCGGTTATGACGTGAATGGATATCGCTTTCACACAACAAAACATGAGCATAGTCGGCCCAATCGAAGAACGACAAATACTGGAGTTTTTACGCAAGGCCTTGATGGGGTCGAGTATTATGGAAGAATTGAAGAAATATATGAACTCACATTTCATCGTTGCAAACCTCTTAATCCTGTCATATTCAAATGCCATTGGTTTGATCCTGAAGTAGTGAGACAGAACCCTAATCTTGAGTTAGTCAAAATTCGATAGTCATCCGTCTTACCAGGAGACGATGTCTATATTGTGGCTCAACAGGCCACACAAGTTTATTATCTCTCATACCCACGCCAAACCGACGACCGTCTTAAGGGTTGGGATGTTGTGTACAAGGTATCTCCACACGGTAAATTACCGGTCCCAAACAATGAAGATTACAACATAGACCCAAACACATATGACGGAGAGTTCTTTCAAGAAAATGGGCTAGAAGGTACTTTTGAGATAGACCTAACCGAAGCGATCGTAATGGAAGTAAACAATGAGAGGGCTATCGACGAGGACGCTGGAGATGAGGTTCATAATGTGAAGGACTTAGAATTACTTAAGTGATTACATTTAAGCAATGATAGTGATGACACCATTCCTCCTTCGAAGCACGGGCACGATTATATTGACATTGGTGATAGTGATGATGAGACTTATAATCCAGCTAATCTCGATCATGATGATTATTTTTAATACATGTATGATCCGTACTAATAATTAATTTTCGTTTTTTAATAGTAGTTTATTTTCTAATTTTCTTTTTTGCATCTCATTCTAAATACATTTTGTTTATCTGTGCTGATTGGTTTACTCTTTTTTATTTCAGGAAGGTAAAATCGCTGTACAAAAGAGGTTCTGATGCAGCTGAGGGGTCCAGCAAGGGTCAAGGAAAGGGTGGAGGCAGAGGTCGAGAGAGAGGCAAGGCACCTGTAGCTCCACCATCGCCTGTACCTCCGTCATCGCCCGAGGAGGAGGAGCAAGAGGAGGAGCACGAGCAAGATGAGGAGCAGGAGGAGCACGAGCAGGATGACGAGCAGGAGGAGCAGGAGGAGGCGACAGGGGGTTCAGCTTCCTCTAGAACGTTGGGTGTCTGGTTGCGAGGTCCCTCTACCCTCCCGACCCAACCGATACCTCGTGAGAGATGCCCGCTGATTCGACCCACTGGTGCTAGGTTAGTTACTTAATAAGTTGTCATTTATTTTCCATTTGATATGTTAAAAATCACAATAGAAACTAATAATTTATCTTAATCACTTGGGCAGAGATTGGATGCTTGTGGCTGCAGGTGATCATAAATGCCATGTCAATGGCATACTTGGTCTTTTGTGCAGACTACACTTTTCGGTCTGGTTGCGTATGACGGAGGGCATGAGCCGGCCTACACATGGGACCACTATATCGCCTTTCCCGATGTACCAGATCAAAATGGTAGGGTCTTTCGCAACAAGGCGGAGCGGGTGACGGCTGAGCTGTGGGTAAGTATTCCTCGCACTACATTTAGTTTTTATTTGACATTGCTAAATAATGACTAGATACATCACGTCTATATGCAGGATTTCTTCAGATGCCAGAACGGATACGAGGCTAAGGCGGCTGCTGTGGCTCACAAGACCTGTGTCAAGCTAGTCAAGGACATGCATTACGAGGCTCGCATCCAGGCCATTGTAACATACCATGCTACGTACCTTGACACGAAGATCACCAAAACTCAAGCAAGAACCATGACGATGACCCGAGAAGAATACCTGTAGGTAAATATAAAACATTAATACTGCTTTCTTCTGAGATTTAGTACGCTTAATTTGATCTTCTTATATGTCATATACTTAATGACGTGTAGGTGCCTCCGTGGTGGTACGCCCAGCATATCCTGTGTTGGGAAGAGATGGTGAATAAGTGGTGCGTCGCCGAGTGAGAGGAGATGCACAACGCTTGCCGAGAGCGTCGTTTGATGATGCCAGGTGCACCACACCATCAAGGCAACCTAAGCCTCGACGAATACGCGGCTAGATGGGTACGCGAATTCATTTCTTTATTACAACGCTCAATTCTGCATAATTTCTACTCATCTTGCTATTTTTTCGCAGTCCTCATCACATGGTGGCCAGTCTTGCTCCCAGTTCAAGGCATGGGCTTTGGCCCACAAGGGCAAGGCGACGTCCGACGTCAACTACAACCCGGAGGACCCGCCCTCGGTGTACAGCAATGCGACCGTCTATAGTCGCCTCAGTGAGTACACTGAGATGGCAAGAGAGGTCCATAGACAAGAGTACGATCCGAGCACCCAGAACCTTGATGGAGAAGTCGTCATGAGGGTAGGAGGAGGCAAGAAGCACGGGCGGTACTGGATTGGCGACAGCACACTCGACACGGCCACCACTCCCACTCTCTCTCAGATTCGAGCAAGGAGCACAAGTTCAAGCCCGACCATACGCCCACGACCAGCCACTGCGCAGTCCCGGATGGAGGCACTCCAGGTTACTTCTGTTTTATTTATCGTTCTTTGATTTTTACATAGCACAGTTGCTTTGTATTGTAATATTGAGATGAAATATTGTAGGCCGAGCTGGCAGAAGAGAGGAGGCTAAGGGAGGAGATGACGGCGAGGATGGAGGCCGATCGGCAGAGGCAAGAGGCCGAGCGGTAGAGGATGGAGCATATGTTTCAGTGGATGCAAAGTCTTAGCGAGAGGATGGGTCAACCTCTGCCACCGGAGTTAATTCCTCCTCCACCTCCTTCTGCAACTACTCCTGTGAGTATGAATGTTTTAAGTTGTTTGTTTCTACTTTAAATCTTGTCTAACATATGTAATATTTTCTCCTTTGTACAGAATCAATCGGCGGCATCGAATCATGCAGCATTGAATCAATCGCCTCATACGCCGCAGTGGCCTCGTAGTTGATCTGTGTGTGAAGCTATTGGACTATATGTGAAGCAAACTAATATGATAGATGTTTATTGTATTTTGTGTGAGACTTGTTTATATAAACTGTCGGTGATGTGATTTATATGTTTTTTGGCTATATAAATTGCCTGTGATGTGATCTATATGTTTATGGTTTATATAAACTGTCAGTGATGTAATATATGTGTGATTTTAGCTGATTTTAACATTTCGAAAACATATTTTGCCGAGTGCCCTAGATTTTGCCGAGTGTTTTTACCCAGACACTTGGTAAAAGTTAAATGTTTGCCGAGTGATACTCGCAAGGCTAGCACTCGACAAACAAAAAGAGTTTGCCGAGCGTCGCAAGGCTGGCACTCGACAAACAAAAAGAGTTTGCCGAGCGTCGCAAGGCTGGCACTCGACAAACAAAAAGAGTTTTCCGAGTGTCGCATGAGCACTCGGCAAAGTCTTCGTCACTATTTTCTGTCCGTTTGGTCTAGTTTTTTTTGTCGATAATCTAAAGGGCACTCGGCAAAGCACTCGGCAAACGGCTCTTTGCCGTCAAAAAGTAGACCGAGTGGCCTATGCCGTGGGTGGCACTCGACAAATACTTTGCCGAGTGTTTTTGGCCTTTTGCCGAGTGCCCTTAGTACTCGGCAAACAGGAGCATTCCGATTGTGACAGGTCGAACTCAAAACGCGGACAAAGCTATCTGGCCACTCCCTGGATTGGTTTGGACTGACAACGTTTCCTCTGTGCGCAAAGGCTACTTACTAACAACCTGAAGGACAGCTTGTTGACTTATAATCCAAAGAAATGTTACATATACACGTCAGAGTCCGCTTTATGTATGATTAGTCCCTTGGTTGTTGCTTTTCCTTTCTTTGATTGTAGAGATGCAATGTACTTTTTGCTTTCTGTGATATCCCGGTCGAAGTGAGAAAAAGGCCCATAGTGGCTAGTATGAGTTTAGTACCACTTTGAAAGTTGAAGAGGGTGGAGACCACTTTAAATACCCGGCTGTGAAATGTGGAATAACTCGGGTTAACCTTTTTACGCAAAACGAGGACGAAAGCGTAAGCAGTTATTCTGCGAGGTGGGACCCGCACGGCGTGCGAGCGGGTTTGGAGCCGTATTTCGGGCTTAAGATATTACAGAATGGTATTAGAGCCGATTCTCGCGGTTTCACGAGCGTGTACGTGCCAGAAGCGCGGGTACGATGTGCATAGCGCGTGGGCCCAGCGTGGATACGGCATGACACGTATACCGACACTGGACGTACAGATGTGACCAAGAGAGGCGATCCTGGATACATCTGTCTCGAAAAGTTAAATTGGTCCACTCTTCAACGAGGACCTCGAGTCTTAAGGGGAGGAGAATGTGATATCCCGGCTCAAGTGAGAAAAAGGCCCATAGTGGCTAGTATGAGTTTAGTACACCTTAGAAGTTGAGGAGGGTGGAGACCAATTTAAATACCTGACCGTAGAATGTGGAATAACTCGGGTTAACTTTTTTACGCGAAACGTGAACGAAAGCGTGAGCAGTTATTCTGTAAGGTGAGACCCGTACCGCGTGCGAGCGGGTTTGAAGCCGTATTTCGGGCTTGAGATGTTACACTTTCGTGCTCATCGGTCTGTACCATAATGTGCACGGGCCAATTACTTTTGTCTTTTTTTTTTTGCTACTATTCATTGTCTTTTTTCGAATGAAAGGGGCTCGCATATTTTTTAGAAGAACAGACAATTATGTCAACGACACAAAGACTGAGTAGTAGCATATAATAAGAGTCTTTGGAGATAATATGATGACTGAAATGCTGCTAACATAACTGGGGTAGTAAGCAAATAAAGCCGCTCAAAAACATTTGCACCAGGCATAGACATAAAGCACCGTGCTCCATGATGAGGTGCCAATCACAAATTCCCAGATCGTAGCCCACATGCACCTAAAGATTCACCGCAGCTAGGCTTTTAATTTATTAATGATCCGTTTCCTAGTACTCGTACTGCTCCCTCCGTCCAATTTTATAATATTTTGAGTCTAAATATAGGAATTAAAAAATAAA
Source organism: Zoysia japonica (assembly GCA_001602275.1). Classification (NCBI taxonomy): domain Eukaryota; kingdom Viridiplantae; phylum Streptophyta; class Magnoliopsida; order Poales; family Poaceae; genus Zoysia; species Zoysia japonica. The sequence continues at coordinate 56,047 of BCLF01000204.1, forward strand.
AAATAAAATGTTTTAAAAAAAAGTAAGTAAAGATGTATTGAGAAGAGAAAAATATATTTCGAAAAGTGAAAACGACTTATAATTTAAAATTTTTTTAAAAAAATTAAAGTAATTTATAATTTGATACGAAGAGAATAGGTGATTGAAAAAGGTTGTGTGTTATGACTGAAACTGTGGCACTGATGATGAGTGCCACCAAAGACAGCTTTGATTTGCCTCTTTTCTAATTGCTCCATACGCTCCACGCGGTAGCTCATTTTCGGCCTTTTTTTTTGCTGTCCTTGCATTTGCTTTATAGAGTACTACTATCTTTGAAGAATGATTTAGCTTGATCTGATGGATTGGAATATGTTCCTTGCTTGCTAATTGAGATCAGCAATCACAATGCTCCAGCGATAACTGCCATAGGATAACCTCGAGCATCATCAACGAGGGCAAAGTAAGTGGGCTGATGGAGACAATAGTGCGAAGAATGTGGCGCCCGATGACTGGAGTCACATCCGGAGTCCGTTCAGGACAGGCTCCTCTCCACGGCCCCGGTACGTAGCCCCCCCGGTACGTACTACATCCACCTCTGTTGGCATACGTACTGCTACGTCTTTTTGGTTCTTTTTTTTATATTGTTGTTGATTATGCATAGCAATAAAAAAAAGGATTGGAGGGAGTAGCTATCATGTATTGGCATCTTGCATTCGCATATTACTCTCTCTGTTTCAAATTATACGTGAAACAGGAATTAAGAAGGGTAGAAAAACTAAGATGCGTAGAAAATAAGGATGAGAACGAAAAAGATGGAGACATGTTAGAAAAAATAAAGATATATTAGGAAGAAAAATAACTTATATTTTTTTTTAAAAAAATAGAGGAGGGCAGAATATCTTATACTTTAAAAAGGAGGGCAGAAAGATACATTAGAAAGCAAGAATATCTTATACTAAACATGTATAAATATATACTCGCTCCGTTCATTTTTATAGGTTGTTCAGCTTCGAGCATAAGAATTAAAGAAAAAGTGAAAAAATTATGGTACACAGAAAATGAAAAGAAAAAAAATAGAGATAGAGATTTATTAGAAAAAGAAAAAGTGTTTTATAAAAAAAATGCATTAGAAAGTGAAAATAACATATATTAAATAACAAATTTTAAATGTTAAAATAATTTATATTTGTGAACGGAGAGAGCAGCGAACACCTAAACAGTTGGAGCACCACCGCTAGTGGCGCCGGCGGGAGCAAAGTCAGCGCGACCCGGCCGACAATCCCAGCGTGCGCGAGGAACGACCAGAGGAGAGTTATCAGCTCGCCGTCACAGGCAATGGCCTTGGCATTGTAACATTTCAAGTTTCGAATACGGCTCTAGATCTGCTGGCACATAGTGTGAATTTCACTTTACATAATAATTGTTTACGCTATTATTCTCGCTTCACATAAAAAAATTAACTTAAATTATTACTTAAATTCCAGAGTCAAGTATTTAAATGGGTCTCTCTCAACTAGCGATGTGGGATTAAACTCCCGCTACTACAGTATTTCACAGGCACGACCTTCCAAGTCCTCCGACCGGGCCACGTACAGGATCAACTCCGACCAGAAGCGAGCCAGCGCCTCCCACGTCGTCGCTGACTCCACCAACTGCTTTCCTAGCTTCGCCCCACTCTTGAGCACCTCGTGGTTGGAACCTGCACTTAGGAGATCGACAAGCAGATGATACTCAGCTTCAGGATTACCGGGTGACGCAGTGTCTCCATTAAGGACACGGTTAGCATGCTTCTTGACGGCTTTGTACATGCTCTTGCACCATTCTTCGTCGTCTGGAAGAAGCTCAGGGTGTTCGGCCACCGAGTATGCACAATATCGTGACAGGTGAACGGCGGCAATCTTGTGGCCCTCAGGATCTGAACGCAGAGGGTGCCTAGCTTCATATATACTCGTGGCCACATGCCATGAGAGTATGGTGTCGGGGATGACGGTGGTCGAACGTACTCTCTCTCTCTCTCTCTTTTTAATTGACGTCGTCGTTAACTTATAAATTCAATTTTGATTATTTGTTTTATCAAAAAAAATTGATAAATTTCATATATTTTGATATAATTTAATTTATCATTAGAGTTATTTGAATTACAACTTAAAATTTTACACATTCAAGCAATTTTTTTTAATAAAACAAATGATTAAAGTTGATCGTAAAATTCAACGGGGATATCATTTTAAAAACAGAGAGAGTACTGCACAAGAGTTGAAAAAATAGCATAAATGCAAAATATGAAAAAATATATGCTATGAGTAAAACACTGAAATGTTGGTTCAGAAAGATTGCATACCTTGAGGTCACGCCCACATAGCCTATCGCTAATCCCGATTGACTTGGTCATCAGTATAGATGTCCAAATGGGCCGGGCCTTTTGGGTCGGCCTGAAGCAGGCAAAAAATGGCCCGGCCCAAGCATGCCACGGCCCATCCAATTTTAGGTCTGGGCCGGCTCGGCACGAGGCTACGGCCGTGCTTGGGCCAACCTCCAGCCCGATGGGTGGCACGAGCACAGCCTGTTTATGCCGAGGCTCGGGAAGCACGGCATATGGCTCGACCCGTTAACAGCCCGCAAAGCACGACCCATTACTGGCCTGCTAGGGTTCCTCGGCCGACCATATATCATCGCCCGTATATAAATCGCGGCCGCCCTGCCGCTAGGGTTTGATTCCCATCCCTCTTTGCTCTCGGTTGCGTCTCACACACTTGCCCTCTCTCAGTCTACACTCGCCCTCTCTCAGTCTCTTCGGTCTCCGGCAGATCTGCTCCACCGCACGTTGTTGCATGCCAGGCGGCCGAGCTCCAGGCTTGCCGGTGGTTGAACGCCCCCCTCTTCGCCTTCTCTTGTCAACTCTCAGGCCTCACGCCTCAATCTCCTGTCTCATCTGGCCATTCTCGTTCCAGCTTTCCCTAGATCTACGCCAAGTTGAGCATCGGTTGGCTGCGGTCAGCTTGACGAGGGCTCGCTGAGCCCTTCTCTGGTCATCAATGCCTTTATGTGCGTCTCTTGAGGCGTAGATCTAGATCGGCTCCGAGTCGACCCATCCTTGCTCAGGATGCCGCCGCTAGAACCGAGCGAGGAGGAGATGCGTACGGCACGCAACCTTTTGTTCGGCTCGGGCACGCCGGCGAGGGCTGGTTCAGGAATGCCTCCCCCGTCGGGTGTTCCTCCTCCAGCGGGCACGGCACGGCCTAATACTAACATGGCTCATCCGGGTGTTGCTGATCTGGAATCTTTTTGAATTTTGTTGCCTGTGATGAAATTAAGTGTGACGGAAGATTTGAAATTCTGCCTTTGAATTCTGAGAATTTTGGGAGTTTGAAATGTTGTTGTAATTTCGGGCTGCACAGACTGTTAAGCCTTAATAGGCTATACAAGCTGACGGGCCTCATGAGCCGGCACGGCATGGTTAAATAATAACGTGCCGAGCTGCGGGCCGCCGCCTGAGCACAATGGGCGGCACAGCACGTCCCATTTAACATTTAGTGCTGGGCTGGCCCGAAATTGTTCGTGCCAGGCCAGCCCAAAATTGTTCGTGTCGGGTTTTTTTGGGTTTGGGCTGGGTCGTGCCGGACGGCCTGTTTGGACATCTATAGTCATCAGGTCTTCTCCTTTGAGGGCCTCAAAGATGGCAGCCTTCACTAAACTGGGCTTGATGGGCCGCATCTTGGCCTAGAGTGGGAGCGCTCCTGTTCGGCCATCAGATCGTATTTCATTCACGGAAGAGACAAGAGAGAGAGAGAGTAAGGTCTTCTTTGTTTGAGCTGGTGAAATTTAGATGTTAAGACTTTTGTAATATATATTTAGGCCATCTTTGTTTCAGTTTTTCAGCTGGCTTTTTCAGCTGAAAAGCTAAAAACTGAGAAGCTGAAACAAACAAAGTTCTGAAAAGCTGGCTTTTGAAATGCTGAAAAACTAGCTTTTACAGAAATAAACTAAAAGCTGAAAAGCTCACTGAAGACTGCTTTTCTAGCTTTTAGTGTGTAGAGAAGCTAAATGTATATTAAAAAGCCAACATTTAAATTTCACCCGTCAGCTTTTAAACTAGCCACCAGCTAGCTTTTTTAAAGCTCAAAAGCTACGACTCAAATAAAGAGGGCCTTAGCTTTTCTGCACACAAAAAGATGAAAAAATAGCTCTCAGTGAGCTTTTCAGCTTTTAATTCATTTTCACAAAAAACTACCTTTTTAATATTTTAAAAATTAGTTTTTCAAAATTTTATTTGTTTCAACTTCTCAGTTTTCACTTTAAAAAATCAGTTGAAAAGCTGAAACAAATGGCCTAACAAAGTGACAGCCGGCCCAGAGTTGACGTTTTCCCTTCCTTGTGTTGCAACGACCGCTTCTTACAGAGATGCCGCCACGCCGGCCGGCACGTCTCGATTCAAGCTCGCTAGTCCCCTTTCGGCTTCCGCCTGCCGGCCGTCCGGTTCGTACCCACAATGAACCAACTGGCAACTGTGCACTGTTGGTGGGCTTTATTTTTTTGGGCCGGTCAACGTGCACACGGACACGTTCGTTAAGAGCAACTTCAAACCTTCAAATAGATATCTAAACGAATACTCCCTCTAGGATCATTATTTTTGACGTTTTGCATATGTGTTGAGTCAAACATTAGAAATATAAATTACAAATAACTTTAAAATAATTAAGTTTAAAAATATAAAAATTATATAAATAGATTTGTGTTTAAAAATTCTTTTATAAAAATATACATGTCATTTTAAATAAAAACTTATAAAAAAATAAAAGTTAAAGTTGTATTTTAAAAACCGTATCGATGTCCAAAACATCAAGAAATATGAGACCAGAGAGAGTACCTAAACATAAATCTAAGTACTTAGAGATTAAAAAAAAGCAATTCAACATATACTTATATGAGTACTTAAAATTTAGCTACCTCAAATTAGATACTTACGTATAGCAGTACTTTAGGGTTATCTGTAACTTAAAACTATAGTCAATGATGTATAAATTAAGATGATAATGGTAGGTTTAAATTTTAAAAAATGCTAAATTTAAGTATCTGTTGGAGATAAAAACTATTTTAATATTAATTTTAATTTACAAACAACTTAAATATAAACTTAGGTAAAATAATTTTATATAGCTGTTAAAGTTGCTCTAAGGCAATAGTAATGTTTGTAAAGGGCCGGCCGACCGGTCGGATGGTGGCAACAGAAGACGGACCGACGACGATGAATACGAGGAGGGAGAGGCGATCAGGTCAGTAACCGGAGACGCCGTGAATGGGCTGTCGTTTGGCTGGCTGACACAGCGGCTCGTCGTCTTCAACTCTTCTTCGTCCGTCGGGTCCGATGTAGTTTAAAAAAACTGCAACAGTGCCAATTTTTAAAATCATCAAAAATCAGTCGGCTAGTTTTTAAAACGAACAGTTTACTATTTTTGATACAATACCTGTTACGATTTTCGAAAAAATTAATTAGTTTACTAAAATAAATCGCAGCGATAAAATAAAAAATTGTAAAATCGACCGGCGCGGTTTCCTGCGGTTTTTTAAACCTGGTCCGAGGTTCATTTCGTCTCGTCGTGCAGTAGTAGACCCGTCCACTGTTGCGTCGGTTGGTCTCCAAGTGGCCATCCTTACTCTGCTGGACGACGCCCACCGGGTGCGCGCAGGCACGGACAGTTCACGCGCCAACAGAGAAGCCAGCGACAGCGAGCGAGCCCCACAAAAAGGGAAAAAATGGCGCCAATCCAAACAACCATCTCCGCGCGCCGCGCCGGCCCAGCCATGGAAAGCACGCACACAGATGGCCTCTTCCTTCCACTCCACCGCAGCAAGCACAGAAGAGGTCACTCTCGCGGACGCGACCATAGGAGAGGCCAGACACACCATGTGCTTGTGGGGCCCACCGACCTGGAGGATCTTCTCGCCATCCAGCTCGGACGCCCGTCTTCCTCGCCCCACTTTTGTCCCGTTCCGTCTGGAGTACTCCTCCATGACGGCCTGGACCTTCCTCTTTTTCTTCCATGGCGCGGCGTAATTTCTCTTCGAGCAATGCCGGATAATGCCCAAATCGAGTGGCACAGCAACTGAAATGACACTGCGTCGGTGCACCAACAGCAAGCATGAAGCATGTTGAACATGAACAAAAATCGAGAGCACAAACGAACTAAAACAAAAGCGAATTCTTCCACTTTTAGGCACCATTTGAAACGAAGAATTTTTTTTATTTTTTTTATAAAATTGAACTGATTTTTAAAAAATTTCTGCAAAATTCCTACGTTCCAAGGCCTTAATTTTGAACTTGCTACCACTTCGGTAGCGGACGGCACAAACAGAAGCTCTCAATGTTCATCCAGCTTCCACATTGTTTCGATTTCCTCTTCTAGACTTCAAAAAGCACCTAGAACGAAGACTAAACACAAAGGACAAATGCCCAAAATCACACAACGAGCGACACTCGGAATTCCCCTCAAAAACACGGAACGATTTTCACCTCGCCTGTCTGATCGCCGCGACAAAACTTTTCTGCGACCAGACGATGTAAGTACACTTGTGCATGATGTGGTTGTGACATCCATCCGCCGCCCTTCAACGCCGCCTCGGCCGCCGTACGCCGTTGTTGCATTGCTCGGGGATGACGGGGCACCGACGCAGCCACCCAGGCAGGGACCAAATCGGAGATAATCACCGGAGCAGGTCGGCGCGAGAGGCCGAGAGCTCCCGCCTAAGCCTGCGCGAGAAGAGCCTGCACGCGTCCATGCTGAGGTCGACGGCGGCGGCTAGTGCGACGAACGCCGCGGCGTCCTCGGCGCATCCGACGTGCGCAACGCCGACCTCGACAGCTGGACGGCTGCATCGCCCTTCGCCCTGCACGGCGGCGGACATCACGAACCCGCGGAAGCTGCCGAACGGCCAGAGCCCGTGCTGGCCCCAGTCGCCGCTGCCGCGGGGGCTGCACCCGGGCGACCCGGTCCGGCCGAACGGCTGCGCGGCGGTCAGGTCGATGGCGAACCGGCCGCCCTTGTTAGCGGGGACGCTCGACTCGGCCACGCACACGCCCACGCCCATTCCAGTCGGGTCCGGGACCAGGAGCTCGAACCGGTACCCAAGCCGCTCCCCTCCGCCGGTCCCACCGCCGCCGCGCTCGCGCCAGCACTCGAGGCGGCCCCAGGGCTTCCAGGTCCCGTCGCCGGGGCGGAGGATGAGCCACGCGCCGGGGTTGGACCGGCTGACGCGGTCGGACCCGGGCGACGCGACGAACGGCGTGACCATGGACGCCAGCGCCACCGGCGAGCCCGACAGGTCGTGCACGGTCACGGACCACCCCTTCCGCTCCCTCCCCGCGCGCTCGCGCTCGGACCCGAACTTCGCGAGCCAGCGGCGGCGGCGGTCGAGCCCGTGCACGCCGCCCGGGTCCGAGTGCGCGGACCGCGAGCGCAGGTCGCTGCTGCTGCGGCAGGAGAACTTGCACGTGAACATCGGCTGCCGCATCGCGCCCCGCACCTGGAGCACCTGTGGGCTGCACTCCGGCTCGCCGTCGAACTCGAACACGAACCGCGGGTCGGGTTCCGCGCGCACCGTCAGGTTCAGCATCGCCTGGGTTGTGGAAGATGACGAAGACGTTTTGCGTCCGCTGCGGCGCTTGCTGATGACGACCCACCCACTATGGAACACGACGGGCTTCCCCTCGGCGCCCTTGAGGTCGAGCGGAACGACCACCTTCCCGAGCAACCTCCCAGCCCCACCGACCCCGCACGCAACCCCCGTCCGCCCGGCGTACACCGCGACCTTGAGCCTGGCGACGCGGCGCACGCCGAAGAGCGCCGGCCGCGCGGTGGCGCGGTCGAGGTCCGCGCGGGACAGGTGGAACGCCGCGGCGAACGCGCCGGTGCACGCGGCTCCCTGGGTGTCCGACGACGCGTCGGCGGGAAGCAGCGGCGCTGCCGCCAGCTGGTACGGCAGCTTGTCGAGCCGGATCCGGCAGTGGCACGGCGCCGTCGCCGGGTGCACGCCAGCGTTGGCGCGCGGCGCCGTTGACGAGGAAGACGAGGAGGACGGCATCTTCAGCGCCAGGTTGCCCACCAGCACCCGCACGAACGGGCACGGGTCCATCGGCGGTGGTGGGGCTTCGTCGCCCGCCCAGTCCTCGCAATGCAGTCCCGGTGCGGCGGCGGAGGAAGGGATGGGGCGGGCGGAGGTGGCGAAAGGGTGGGAGGAGTGGTTTGCAATTCAAGCTGGCGGGACGGGGAAGGGAAGGGAAGGTGTGGTGCGTGACGGGCGCGCCAGGCTGGATCCATCATTGTCACTGTTTAGCTGTGTCTGTGCGTGAGGCCAGCTAGTGCCTCGCTATCTTGAGGGTTGCGTCAACCCTGTCTTACATGTGGGTCTGAGGCCGCTATCTGTGAGGTTCGAGTCTACCTGTCAGTGAGGTTGATTGAGCTGCCGGAGAAGGAAAAAGGGGAGGCGTGAGAGGCGACCCGCGGCCGCACCGGATCCGGAGCCCTGCGCTTTTGCGGTGGGACCACCACCCCTTTTCCCTGGAGGGTGCGCGAGCCTACTCTGACACTCCCGAGGGGGTAGGGGCAGTGGGCGGTGTGTCGGTGACCGCGCACTGGTCACGGTCCCCGTACTACTCCCGTGGTGGATGCGACGAATGCAGCACAGTACTCCAAGTAACAGTAATCTTACTTTATTTAACTAAATAAATTATGACAAAGATGGAACGGAGGGCATGGCACAGCGCAGCTCGCACGGGCGCAATTATGGGCTGGCTCGTCCGGCTGGTCAGAGATGGGCCACGAAGCGTAGCGGTTGGGGTTGGAATCCAGCTGGAACAGGCTGCCATGGACGGACCTCCCCTCCCTCCTCCCTCGCTCGTTGCTGTGCTGTTCATTTTCAAATACAAACCCTGGTTTAATTACCAATAAATAGCAAGCAAAACGCGAAATCAGCGACGTGATACGCTGCTTCCAGTTACTTCCATCTGGTCGCACGCTCCCACCCCCCCNNCCCCCCCCCCCCCCCCCCCCCCCCCCCCAAACCCCCTGATGCCTCCGCTTCCCGCCGCCGCGGAGCCGTGGACGCCACTTTTATACGGGCAGCTCGCGCGGCACGCTTGCTTGCATCGGAGGCGAGCAGATTCTCTACGCACCCCCTGATGTTTAATTACCAATAAATAGCAGTACTCTACGCACGCATCGATACGAGCGCGAGCGAGCACGGCGAGATAAGAGCGATCAAGTTTTTTTTTTTATTTTAGGTGCCATTTGATTGCAATAGGATTTTAAGAATTCGGATAAAAATTATTCCATACGAATTCAAACAAGTAAGTTTTTAAAATTTTATAAAATCCTCTAGAATTCCATAACCTAAGATTATTTAAAATTCTTTAATACAACTGATAAAATTTTATAATCTAAATAGTTGAGACTTTAAAAATCTAAAATCTGAATTTTAGAATCCAACAATCCAATTGTTGGATTCAAACGGGGCCTTAAAATCCTTCGTCTGTCTATGTCGAGCCTCGAGGCTGCGCAGCCATCCGAACGCCCTTGCGGCTTTGGCCCAGACGAGACACCAGTGGGCCGATTCATCAGATACGGCTCTTTGGAGAGGAGGGGAAAGACGACAGCCCATCGCGGATGAAGCCCATGAGGGACAGGACAACAAAGATTGAGTTCGTCTTCCCCGGATCCATGGGCTAGACTGCAACGATTACGTTCGATCGTATCAACGGCCTATCTGGATGGCTATGGGCTATGTGCTGCCGTGGAGAAATCAGATGGACCGAGTACCGACAACGCTTACAAACAAGGCCCGAAATTACCGTTCCATGAATCTCAGCCAACTGGAAACACCCCCCGCCCCCACCCCCCAAAAAAGTGTTGTCATTTTTGTCAAGTTACTATATTTTTTTTATTCCTCTCTTACCGACAACATATATAGAATCTAATAGTATTTACGTAGGCACACACGCATTTAATCACACACACTCCAACACACCTATCTTGCTTACAGTACACTAATAAACAGACAACTACACGCAGCATCAACGAGCGCGTCCTTTCTGAGATCACTGGAGGGTGTCGCACTTACTTTGTGGCATCACGCCTGAACAGAAAGACCTGAAATAATATTTATGAGGTATAACCGCGGTGAGACGTGGTGTAGGCGCCAAGACTCAAACTCACGTGGCACACGACAAGGCGTTGTCCGGTTTTCTATAGTAGTTATTATATTGGGCAAATAACAAATGTACCAGCTGAACATCCATGTACTTACAAGTTAGTGTTATTCCCAACCTGGCTACTTTATTTTGGCCTCATGGTTTTTTTTCATAGGCGTGTACTTGAATTCTTTGAAAAAATGTGCCATATGTGCTGATTCCAAGTGCAAGTAATTGTCTTGCTTAACATAGCATACCATCCTACAACTCATCAAAATAATTCAGTGGGCAGATATACTAGAGATGTTGTTTAGAATACATTTACTTGTTTTAGGTATCTTTTTAAATTAAAGTACATACAAACAAATTCAAATGAGAATTCATGATTGCCCCGTTGTTTGTGTGGTCGTCACATTGTCATATGACTATTACCACACGGCCGCTGCCTTATGTGTGAATCACATGCTTTATTTGTGTGGTCGCCACATTGTCATATAGATCTCTGTGGAGAATAGGCGAGAGAGCCACAACAGGAGGATGGAGAGAAACACCATCGCCATTAGGTGATTCATCCATAGAACTACCATTCTCTCTCGACCATTCTTCGCTTCAAAGATTTGAATCTAGGCTTTCCCTTTCATAAATATGGATACCTATGGGTATGCATCGAAACACTGTCGAGCGAAGAGGATTAATGCTGGCCATTACTGCTCTCCCTTTCCTCTATTTTTTTATTTGAATGTTCCATTTTTCTGTGATATAAGTTTCGGTACCCCCTAGGAACAACCATCAAAGTTCATGAGCCTCGGAGCTTTCAGAACATTGCACATAAAAAGCACACACATATATAGTGTCCAAACGGGTGAAACTAAATTGTCAGAAGGGTGCAAAAACAGGCGTGTGAGTCATATATTTTTATTTAGCGCTACTAAGAGTGATTTAAGGGGAATCTCCAAGGATAAGATGATGGTCACTTGTTTAAAATAATATTTGATTGAAATTTTCAACATTACATTACAATTAGCAGCAACGATTAAAGGATCATGATACAAGTTTTAAGACAAGGATTAGGTATAGGGAACTTGGTAAAACTTTTGGGCACCGTTCGGTTAGGGGGGAATAGGAGGGGATTGGAGTGGAATGGGGAGGATTAGATCCATACCTAGAGAGTAATGGAATCATTCCCCTCCAATCCCCCTCTCATCTCCCTCAAAACGAACGAAGCCTTAATGAATGCTTCAGTAGAGGGTTGTTGGATCACACTCCTCACTAATAGTTGCCAAAATTCATATGCTATTATTTAGTACAGTAAAAGGTCATATACTACATGACATCCTATAAATGGTTGGCTTGTACGTACTATGTAAATGCTTATATTGGCTGCACTATTAATATTAGACTAAAATGTAGTATGGTATTTTAGAATTGCAACAAAAGTAAGACATTTTTTAGCGATGTTTCAAAATTACGTTGAGAATTAGTATTTATTAATATTGCTTTACCCTACTTATGCAATTTTGGAAATCGATTCAAATAATCAATACATTTTTTGGATGATTCAAAGTTAGTATTTATTAGTATTGCTTTACCCTACTTATGCTAAGTGCTGATAGAATCTTTTTAAAATTGTCAAATAATGATATCAGGATATAGTTTCTTTGGTTTCTCAGACTTTTTTTTGCAATGTAAGCAAGCCAGGACTGTACAAAACATTGAAACAGTTATGATACATAAAAGGATTTTTTGAAGATATTTTGTTGCGTCACACTAATCAATAGTAATAATAAACATATTAGGCTACACTTGTATGCATGACACATTGGGGACTCCATTTATCCTGTTTAAGGTAATTTCTCCATGTCCATTCAACAAAGGCTTGTTGGATCACATTGCTTAATACTGGATAATATACTGCCAATACTTTCAATGCCCTTTTTAGAAGAAGTCAAAGGATCTGACACACACACACACACAACACACACACACACACACACACACATATATATGTATGTATATAGCAGTATTTGATTACCACTATTAGTAACTACTAAACTTGTTTAGGAGTACACATTTTTGGCACTCAATAAATGTCTGACTAACATTTTTTGGCATTCATTTAATATCTGACTAATATTTTTGGCATTCAATTAATATATGACTAAAATGTAGTGTGATCTGCAAGGGCTGGAGTAAATACATAGCAAAATAACATATAGAGAATGACATTGTGGATTATGCACATTTTAGTCGGCTAATAAGACTAGATTTTATGTGAAACTTTATTTTAACATTCTTCCTACTGCTGCTGAAAATGGGCCTGAACTTGCCCATGCGAAAGAAAGAACCTGTTGTCAGTGACACGAGTTAAGAAGCCTCATGTCGATGTTTAATTTTTAAAAATAGAACTTACACTGTAATTGATGGGATTTGTGTTCAATGTACAGCTTCTTCTATTTAAGGGTGGCTTCCCAGTTCCTTTTCACACAAAAACATAGACATCCATCTCTTCTAGAATAGGAAGAAAACAACATTCCATATTCACACATCCTATTAGTTATTTGCAAACCTCAGTTTAGAATGAATAGGAGACCTAGGAGATCCGGCATCAACTTTATCGAAAATGATAAAGATCGTAGTGTCACATTTTTCAAGCGGCGCTCCGTCTTCATAAAGCCGCCACTGATCTATCCAGTTTCACCGGTGCAAAAGTTGCTGTCGTAGTTGAGTCCGAAAGCGGGAAGGTTTCCTCATTTGGCACCCCATCAGCTAACCCTATCATAGAGGCATTCCTTTCAGGCCGTGCGCCAGCAGATCCACCCGCCGACGACCCGGAAACGGCGAGAATAACTGAACTACAAGATGAGTTATACCAACTCGACAAAGAAAGGTTGGTGATGGAGAAGAGGGCCAAGCAGTCCAAGGCTCGTTTCAAGAAGATCGAGGAAACCTCAAGTGTCCGCAAGCTCCTCGACAATGATGTAGAGGATCTTTCTGCCGACGAGCTCCGCGAGCTGTTACGGGGGCTCGTGCAGCTTGGGGAAGGTGTTAACGCTCAAGTGAACGCCTACAGCCAGGTTAAGGTTAGTGGCCAAGGGGGCCCTTCGCTCCCTTTCTCTTCTTCATCGTCGCGGCTTTCATCTCAGATCAATATGCCACCACGGCATCTTCCATTGGCGCCTTTGCATGCGTCCTCTCAGCGTCCACAATCATCTTGGGAGCGATTCCTGCCGTCCTCCATATCGCGATCCTCACTTCTTCCACCAGCCATTCCACCGATGCATCACCAGGCACAAATGTTGCCAGTACCAGTACCACCTGGTAATGAAGCTCATCGGTACAGTTACTATTTCCCACAAGAAGAGCCACCACGACAAGTCGATCTTGCTCCAAACCATGCATACGCTGACAATGTCGACTACCTCAACCCGGTGGCGCCGCCTGCTCAAAAACATGCATCATACACTGACAACTTCAATCTCAATCCTGTGGCGGCGCCTCAGGTGGACCAGAATGATGCAAACTCTAACGACTTTGCTGCTGATGGTCAACCACCTGAAGCTTACCAGTGGGTTCCAGCTTCTCCTGGTAATCAGGAGTACCATAGTTACTTGCGTGGACTCTCTGTCGAACTTGGACTCACTGATGATAGTGGAGACCAAGATGCTGCTGCTGCTGCTGGTGGTGGTGGTGACCAAGAGAATGTGCCTGATCGTGCTGATGATGGCATGAATCAACAAGCTGACGAAATGGCTGACGATGACTGGCTCAACACGTCCTTATGGGACTTCTCCACTTTTCCTGGAGACAACCCTGGTGGCGCTGCAGGGAATAACTAAGTTGGTGATTTGGTGGCGTCCATCCAATGCTTTGTATCTTTCTTGTTATTGAATGAATGAAATCTTTATAGTTTCAGATGAATGTTGTTGCTTAATTACACGATAAGGACGAACAGTAAGTTGCAAATTACAGATGTGTGTTTTCTGGGCATTTGTTTGACGCAGAACGAATGTAAACAAAACAATCCTGTATGCATGCGGAACACTTGCCTCGCCAAAACTGATCAAAAGGAACAGATACTACAACTGTATTCGATAGGAGAGATTTCAAAAGAAAGGTGAAATGATCAGAAATTCCCTTGCGAGGAACCTTTACGAGTAAGACGCTTTAGTTCTTTAACATAATCAGTTATTTTCTACTGCTTTTTTTTTTGCGACTCAGTTATCTTTTACTACTTATAAAACAATAAATGTGCCCAAACTTAAGGACTGACTCGACTCATCCACTTTCTGACGGGAAACGGTACGTTGGAGCCAAACTGAAGAAAACGAAATTCACGGGAGAGTTTGCTGGCTGCCTTTGACCTTTGTCCTAAGGTGTACCGTAATTTTCGATATTTTGATATCTTTGACTGGTCAACTTTAAGTCAGTGAACTCTAGAGTTTATTCACGTTTATTACGTTGTCAATTTGCCCACTCCATATAGCCCATATATTGCAATTTGTTCGCCCGTGACAAAATGGAAGCACAAAACTACTAGTGACCAGCAATACGGGCCGAAGATAGATTTTTCCAGAACTGTAAGCAAAGAATCTCATATTTAGAAAGTCTTCTCTCCCCAGAAAAGATCTTGTGTTCATCTCTTTGGAACGGAGACTGCTGTCGTGCTACTCTTGTTCCTGTGCAAAGCTAAGGATGCAGCTTGCTAGTACCTGCTAATGGCCAAGTTACTCAGACTCCTATCTGTTGATTTTTTCGGTCCCCGTCTACAGTAGCGATCTTGTTTGAGATACAACTGCGGGAAATGAGGTCCTTCAGTGAATTAGAATTGAAGTGAACTAGAGCTGCCATTAGCGATTATACCCTCTGATAAGTCCTTCAGACCTATGCAAATTCCTTTCTTGTTTTGGCCTGCAAGATTTGGTCTATTTTTACTTTCATGGACCACAAGTTTTGGCTGTTTTCTTTGTTCCTATGTGCTCTTGCATCGGCCGGGCCAGTTAGCTTGTTTGAACCATTTCTTTAGAAATAGGAATAGGAATAGGTATTAATTTTTCAACCTCTGTAACTTGTCTGATCCATGCTACGTTATCTTAGCTTTTGACCTCGTTCTGTAAAATATACTACAAGCATGATTCTGATAACAACAGTAGAGAAATGTGAACTTGAAGTAGAATATAATGTTGATCTTCATATGGTAGCTGCAGACTACACGGTACGTCCAGGTGTACCTAAGTTTTTTTATTGCATTATTATCAACTAGTTAATCTGCCATTAGTTCTATTTAAATTACTTGCACGGACTTCAACTTTCATGCTCTATTGAATTTAGCTAAGTTTCAGACCATTTGCATAGAGACTAGAGACGCTATAGCCTATAGGTCTCAGATCAATTGCGTAGTAAGCATTAGCTGCACTATCAGATTCAGCGCCGCAAGCAGCTGTAAAAAAACTCTGCCTTTCGGTACCTGCAATGTTCTCCCTGTTTAATCTTACTAGGATCACAAATTTCGCTCTATTTACTTTTGTGTTCCAGTTAACGGAAACCAATTGTGTGCCACCGGGTCTTAACATTAACCATACATGCTAACATATAAATTATTATTGAGATCTGATGCACACAATTTTTTCTTAACCGCCAGATTGATTAGTAGGCAACGATAGTTTTCGATCTTGTTCTAGTAAAACTACAAAATATGCAGGCAGGATTCAAATAAGAGCAGCATATCAATGCAAAAAAGTACTAGCATACTTCTTGGATTGCATTTCCATTCGACTAAAATTGAGCTATCATTGATTTCATGTCACACTCGGTTTTATGACTAAAACCAAATGACCCTTTATATATGCCCAGGAACAAGTTTCATATATAAAGTGACTTCATTAATCGTAAATAGAACAATGTCTCGGATAACTAACTATTAAAAAAATAGACTAAAAGTCTTATTAAATTACAAACCAAACAGCGGAAACGAAACGAAAGCTTCTGGGCTCCACAGGCAGTTGACCGAATAGCTTGCCTAGACGTCGGCTCCAGGGTCTTCAATGTTCTCCCAAGGTTCTCCCTCTACTGAGCAGCAATTATAAAGGTAAGGTTGAGTACAGGATGTACTCAGCAAGTGTGGGAAGTGTATGGCATGTGGCAAATAACAAGAAACAGGCAATATAGGGTTTAATTGAATAAAAGCACACATTAAAGACACACATTTCCTATTAAGCACCTATTTACTAAGTGAAAGATATCGCACCTATAACCAGTAGTATAAGTAACAGAACCAAATTACAGTCTTCCACTGTGATTCACCAATCCAAACCAATACCAATACTAACACCCACTAATCATGTGAGGGTCCATGCAATGCTCATAACCGTGAGCATGGCTGTCATGACAGTTTCACACTCTGCAGAGGTTATACAATTTTCCCCACGAGTAGTGATTTCATCCCCTGTGGCCAAGTGACTAAAAAGAATCTCCATTATGCCTGTGCCGTCGTACTCGCACACTTCCTTTGGTGTGAGGGCCAAGAGATCACTACAAGATTTTTTCATGACTTCCGCCAGCTTGTATGTGCCCACTAAGGTTTCACCCGTCGGGCACTAACCGAAACTCAAGAGGCCCCCTCTTGAGCCGAATGGTTTCCGGGAGTAACCCTCCCTTCTCCACACATCTCTCTCCAGGCGGATCTAGGCGTAACCCGCTTTCTCTGCTCCACCAGCTGGCACGCACAGAACTGGTTTTCATCACTTACTACGCCAGGCCGCGCCCATTCTTGGCATCGTGGCTGTACGAAAACACATGGATGGTCGCTCCACGAACCGGTTCTTAGATTTGGAAAGATCTTACCAAAGAACAATGCCAGTAACCCTACACACAGTCCTACACCAATCATATCGCCCTAATCATCACTATCCAAGTTGCTATTAATCTCCCATTAATCCTCGTGAAGCATGTATAATGATCCATTTAAATATACCCAACCCGACAGTAGCAATCTAAGTATGTGATCTACCCAACAGTAAAGTAAACTAAGGTGACAAGACATAATGTGGAAAGCTAGGAATTTCTATTAATAGGTACGCAGTCAATTTAGCACAAGCAAGCAATCTACAAGATAGATGTTTTAAAAATAGGCACAAGACGGTCAAGGACACTTACCTTGCTGCTCTTGGGAGTAAAAGTCGACGGTCTCGAACTCTTGCTGTTGGAAGTCTTCGACGAACTGCAGCTCCGGGACGAAGTTGCCTAACGCACGAGAACACAAACAGTCAATCAAATGCAACAAAACAGAACAAGATCAGTATGATGATGTCATAAATGCATAGATTATTTCGATACGATCGTTTTGATATATTATTTGCTAAAATCGGAGTTACGGATCAAAAGTTATGGCATTTATAAGGTTCAGGGGCTAATCTGTAATTAATAAAATTATTGGCGGATTAAATTGTAATTATCAAAAAGTTCAGGGGCTAAAATGGAAATTTGTCATTTTGGCAGGGACTAATTTATAATTAATATAAAGTGTAGGGGCTTTTCTGTAAAAGTGTCATAATTAATTATTAAATAACTACTACAATTAATTATTATTAAATAAATTATTAAATAATTATTATAATTATTTTCCAGATTGTTAATATTATTAATTATTTAATTTTGAATTTAATTAATCTAATCTCTAATTAATTTTAATTAATCGGGTATGCTGACGTCATGCTGAGGTCGTGCTGACGCAATAAGAAATCTAATTTATTTTTAATTCTAATTCGGGAATTAATCTAGACCGTTGATTTTAAATTGAACGGCTTTGATTATTCGGGTGATGTGGCTCAATGTGGATTGTCGGATCTGGATCTGATGGGTGAGATCTGTTGGGCGTCGTGGCTCATTGTGAGCGTTTGGATTTTGATCGAGTGGCCGAGATTTAAAAAGAGGAGTGAGGTTGGCGTGATCTGTCCGATTTGGATCGGACGGCCGAGTCTCGGCTCGATCGGCCGGCCAGTGCGGCCAGAGTCCGACGCGGCGGCGCCATGGCCGGCGCTCTCCGGTGAGCTCGCCCAGG
>BCLF01000204.1:82066-99449 GCA_001602275.1 Zoysia japonica
ACGAGGCGAGTTGGGGCGACGCGCGGCTCCGGCTGGGGCGCAAGACGACGTGGCGACGGAATCGAGGCAGCGCGACGCGGTTTGGACCGGAGGACGACGCAGGACTTCGTCGCGGCGGCACTGGATCCATCGGAGATCGGGCGACTTTGGCGCGAAGACCGAGGTGAGCGGCGGGGACAGGAGAGCAACACGCGGCTGGGGCAGCGCGGAACTCGGAGCTGGTGCTCTGCTCAGCGGAAAAACGGCGGTTGCCAGGATTTCGGCTTGCGGTGGAAGAAAGAAAAAAAAGAGGAAAAATGAGATGAGGATTAGGGACAGGGTTGAGAGGGGGGTATTTATAGGAGGGAATTAGAAAGAGGGGTTAGGGATTAATCTGGGATTAATTAATAATCGCGAAATATTAAAAAGGGCTGGAGAGAGATTTAATTAGAGAAGAGATATTTAGAGACCCAAAAATTAATTAGGGAATTTTCGGAAAATAATTTTAGTCAAATGTAAAAATTACAGTGACTAAAATTATTTCGGCACCGGATCAGATTAGACGAGCGGATTTCGAAATTGGACGGAACGAGGTTCGGAACGAATGATTTTTGAACGGAACGCAAAATTGAGACAGACAATTAAATTGGAACGAAATTGGGGATAAATTGCTGCTTTATTCAATTCGAATTTTACGGGATGTTAGAGACAGCTTGGGGGTAAAGTTTTGCGGAAAGCATGTTTTCATGCCGGCTCCCTATTAGAAGAGAAGTTAAAGTAGAGAGAAGAGCATTTGCTATGTTTTAGTAGAGTGGACCTGAGAAAGGTTTTCACTCCTCTCCGCAGTTCCCAAGTTTTATATTGGGTGTAAGCACTCTCGTGCCAGCCCTAGGCATACAGCCACGCAATTTCCAAAACACGGGTTGCTACACCCACTCACGCATCAAGGCAATGAATAAAGTCTAATCGTAGGGCGCCCGAACAATAGGATGTCAATACCGTGACAACGGCGTATCCGGAAGGATTTTTAACTCTGCAGAGGTTGTACACTGTACCCACAGGTGATGCTACTCCTGATCATTAGAGTTACATAACGCCTATCCCACATCTACGCAGTTTTCCACAGATTCCACCCAAGGTGTAAACAGGGGCCATCCCTCGAAGTTTTTCAGGCCGTCGATGACGCGTCGGTACATTCCCGGAGCCGGGTCGTGGATATCCACCGCATCCACTCCTTTTTCTGGTCCCCTTCAATCCCGAGCATTACCAAACCAGGGGCTATATCCGTGGACTTACGCTCCCATGACGCGGGCAATTACCGTTGAAGGCCAGACAGCGAGTCATCTCACGCCCTTCTCCTGTTCCCTTGTGTCTTCACTACCGACCCCCTAGTGGTTCGATGTGGAAAGAATACGTAGAGAGAGTAAGTCCTGCCCAAAAAGTACAGGTTCTGTGGTAGCACGAGAATTACCAAGTCGAGGGCTAACGAACCGGTCCTTATATGGCAGGGGTGGCGGTCTCGTCCACGGTAGGTGGACCACAGCGAAGCCTACACACCTATCACCATCACCTCAGGTGAGCCCCACCCCACGACCAGAAACGTCCCCTCTTCACCTAACACCAGTTGTTCTAATCCCATCCCTTTTTGTTTATACTCACACCACCAAACTCTTTTTAACTCGTTTTGTAAATTAATGGTAGATGGTGTGGCGGTGTAGAGCACCGCAGATGGAGTCCTAAGGAGTTCTAGTAACAAGGTAGTATCCGTTCCGTAAAACTAACTAGGAACGGAAATTCCTACAGTTATCAAGGACACGTCGGTAATGGTTTTCAAGGGAAATATTTATATTTATACAGCAAGTTACTGACATAAATATAAATACCTAAGATCAAATAGGTATTAAACTATACAATGTTTAACACATTCTAAAGTAGGCTAGCATCGCTGTCTATCGGTGCGGTAAATAAAACATGGGTTCAATGGGTTTAAGATGGGTTAGGACTTGCCTTCAGTTGCTTCTTCAAAGTTCGCTTCAGGCTCGGGTTCTTCAGGCTCTTCGGGCTCTTGGGCGGCTTCAACTTCTTCTTCTTCTGCTACAAGCAATAGTTACAAAAAGACTACCAAAAAACAACTAAGAAACTAGGAAAAGAAACAAACACCAAACAAGTTATGGAGTTTGAATTGGCTAAGATGGTATGGCTCATGATGTGGGTTCTAATGGTATATTGGTTGTGATGATCGGAGTTAAGATGTGACGGTAAAGTTAGCGGCAATGTGCTATGACGGACTGCAGAAAAATCTGTCTGGACACGGGGTTCGGCCAGTGTCCATGCTCTCTGGGCACTCAGGTGCCCGAAATCGGGGATTGTCCTGTGGACCCGTGGGTTGTGGTGAAAGTTCGGGGTTTTCGTGGACACGTGAAAGTTCAGGGTTTTCGTGCACACGTGAAAGTTCGGGGTTTTCGTGGACACGTGAAAGTTCGGGGTTTCCGTGGACACGGGAAAGTTCGGGGTTTCCGTGGACACTTGAAAGTTCGGGGTTTTCGTGGACACGTGAAAGTTCGGGGTTTCCGTGGACACAGGAAAGTTCGGGGTTTCCGTGGACACGTGAAAGTTCGGGGTTCGAACGGGTCGGCCGCGCTCCCGGCGACACCGTAGGCGCTCTCGACTTCGGTCCGCGTTCCCGGCACCTTGGCCACAAGTCTCGAGGCAACAACTAGCGTCCCGGAATCCTTGGGTTGAACTCTACGCAACGGTGGGGTTGGGGTATGCATTCGGCTACTGCCGGAGCGAGAATGCAGCGTGCCAGAGCGCGCTCCGGACGCGCTCTGGACGCGCCCTAGGTACGCAGGTTTGCGCGTGCGTTCCCGGCTGCACAGACCTTGGTTTCGCACGAAACTTGGCCTGCACCTTCCCTAAGACCGGGAACACGTGATGACGAGCGTGATTTTGTCGGCCGACTGGGAATGACGGCCGACGGCATGTGGGTGGTGGAGCACGGCGGTGACTCGAGTGGATCGGCCAAACGGCGCTACGACTACCCATCTCTCGTGCTCGGTTAGCTTCCTAGGGGGCTTGTAGGGCTACCAGTGCGAGGAATTTAAAGATGGCGGCCGGGAAGGGGGTGCTCACCGGAGAGGGGTGGCGGCGGCCGAGGTTGGGGGAAAATGCAAAATTGGCGGTGACGGAGGGCGATTTCCAGTGAGGGCGGAATCGTGGACGAACTCTGGGTTGTGGTGGAGCGAAGGGGACACGCGGGTGCGACGTTGGGCTACTTTTATAGCCGGGCGGCGCTCTGCAGCGTAATTCGGCACAGGCGCGGTGGAGCGGCAGGTTTTGTCGGCTTCGGAACAACTGGCGGCTTCGTGTCCACGGCCCGGTTGTCTAGCTTCGTCGGGAGATCAGTGCACAGCCACCTCGGCATGTTGGCAGGTCGGCAAGCGATGGGCGGTGGCCGGCTTCAATGGCGTCGCGACAAGGCTGCCGCTCAACCGAACGTCAACGACGTTGCTTTTCCCCCTGGCTCCGGCGGGATGGCAGAGGTTGACGGCGACGTGCAGCGCCGTCACTGCCTTCCTCTGGTGCGACTCACTAGCGCTGCCAGGCGGGGCTGGCCTGCCCTGCCGGCTGATCTATGCGCGGCGAGCGGTGGCAAGGAAGGCGACAGGGGAGAAACACAGCTGGGCCAGAGGGAGAGAAAGTGAGATGCGGGCCGGGCCGGAGGAGAGAAAAAGGAGAGGAAGTGGGCCGGCCTGGGAAAGGAGTTTTCGGCCCAATAGAAAATTTCAGATTTCCTTCTTTCCTATTCTATGTGAATCTAAATTGAATTTAGAGCTAAGACTTTTGGGATATCCAAACTCCAAATAAAAAAAGAAAATCAAACACCGGTCAAACTCCAAGTTTTAAGTTTTCGAAATTTTGAATTTTATTAAGCTATTTCTAGCTTTAGTTCCTTTTAAAGGAAAATTTAAAATTTGACCTAAACTAGGTTTGTCAAGGAAAGAAAAATTTTAAAACTCTTTTAACCAGAGATTTGGGATGTGACACCCATCTCGCCGGAGCAGCGCGGCGCGCCCGGGATGCGGCAGCGGCAGCGTGGGGAAGAAGCCCTTTTCCAGGCCGACTGCCGTGCTGGGCTGCACGCGCCAGTTGGGCCTGAGGTGAGCGGCCCAGCAGCAGGAGGGGTGGTGAGGCTTGGGGTGTTAGGGCTGGAAGCAGCGCCCAGTAGGAGTTTTGGTAATTTATTTGTGAGCAAAACAAACTTCAATTCAAATAATACTCAATAAATTCGAATAAATCTCAATAAATCCGAAAAGAGAAATTCAACTCAAGCACTGACACAAATTTTAATCTGAATTTTTTTTCCTTTTTAGGATTTACTCATTATATAAGGTTTTCTTTAAATAAAATAAAAGGAATGTGTATTAAGAGAAAATCGCAAAAAGAGTTTATTCTTTTCGGTTCAAACTTTTGAGGGTATTACATCCACTTACTTGAACTAATTAATTTTACCAACATTAGCATCACAGAAGTTGATCGATGTCTCTTTTACAAGGTCCACATGCAGACCATCATCGATCATATCCTCCCATGACACGATATGTATGACTACTACCAGTTCGACTGCACGCACGCTTCAGAGATATTCCAGTCTCCTCTACTCGTACGTTCCATTCCATGGATCGATTGTCCGGTCAGATCGACGCATGCAATCCGGTCGTAGAACCTTAGCCTTAGGAGACCTTGAACGGCTTGTACCCCTTGAGATCGGTGACGAGTCCCTGCACGGCGCCGGCGGCGGCGAGCAGGGAGACGACGAGGCAGGCGCCGCTGAGCACGTTCATCCAGGTCCAGGTCGGCGAGAAGCGGCGCGTGTTGGCCTGCGCCATGTACATCTGGACGGGGAAGTAGACGGTGAGCGGCCAGAACGACACCGCGCCGATGAGGCCGAGGAAGTCGTTGAAGAAGGGGAAGACCATGGCGACCAGCGCCGTGACCACCACGTACGCCGTGCGCCACACAAGCCGGAACGGGCTGACGGGGAACACGGCGACGAAAGGCAAGCGCAGCGTTGCCTCGGCGTTGAGGAACGCGCTGTCGGGCCAGCGGTCCCGCGCCCAGCCCTCCACAAACTGGTAGATCGGCTGGCAGAACACCTGGTACGCACCGATGAGGTGCACCGCGATGCAGACGTTGCCGACGTCGATGAGCCAGAACGGGTCGTAGAAGCCGAAGCCGGTGAGGAAGTTGCCCGGCGCGTCGTTCCCGAACGCCGCGTACCCCAGCACGCCGCACAGCATGTAGAACATGGTTGTTGTCGAGACGCCGATGAAGGACGCCTTCTTCATCACCAAGTTCTCCGGCGGGCTTGAACGGAGCGTGTCCTGCACTCGCCACGCAGTTTTTTTTTAATTTTTTTTTAAAACAAATCAGCCCGGTTACAACGATCCAGTGACAGTTGATTGAGTTGACCCAGGACGTGGCCTAGGATTTAGAGCACTCTGCTACTACTAGTAGCTGTACGCAACGGAGGCGCTGAGCGTCAGAGCATGTGTAAATGACACGATCAATGTGGCGTTGGAAACAGACATACAGTTAAAACAGCTGCATCTAAGCAAGACAACAGAAGCAAATGCTCTGAACCCAACCTGATTTTCCTGATCCACCAGCATGATACTATTATCAGTGCCGAGCGGTAGCTGTCAGTTCATTTTAGGGATGGATGTGTAGAGGTCATGCTTAGCCTAGTGTCCTAAAATAGACACAAGTTTCGCCCCATTTTTGTAGTCCTATAGGATAAGGTTTACTTCAAATGAGGTAAGTACCAACATTTGTTCGTGCCAACTTTTCCCTAGGAGCAAGGCAAAAACAGAGCATTGTTTAACCTTTGTAAAGAGGCCTTGGTAGGTGAAAAGGCCTGGAAATGCAACCTGCACCTACTTGCAGCTTACTACTCCTACCACTACATGGCAAATACTGGAGTATTTGGCTTGGATAATGACTAGTACATTTGTCTGTTTGTACTCACACTCACGCAGAGGCAGCAGCTGCAGCAGAGCCTATCCATGTGCAAGTGTGCACTGGGCTCAATGCAGAGTAGAGCGGCTCTTGTGTTGACTGCTGCAGCACTTTTTCTCTCCAGAGAAGAAAATCATTCAGTCTTGCATGTGACGCGTGTGTTTGGACTCCTCTTCCGGTGTCTACTCTACCCTCCCTACCCATAGAGAACACTACACCAAACTGCTACCACTGGCATGGACTCATGGTCTCATGTACGACCACTCAAAGACCCAAAGGCCATATGAACTGTCCTGGAGTTGTTTCGTAGACATGGCAAGGTAAAAAGATTACACTCAAGCGGCAGGAGAGGAATGAGGTTTGCTTGTATACCTGAATTTCAATGAGGACGTTGGAGTAGGAGTACGCAAAGGCGATGTCTCCGAGGGACTGGAACGTCTTCCAGATCTTCTCGCCGGCGGTCACGTCCACTCCCACAGTGGCCCCTGTCAGCGTCGTCTTCGCGTGCACCCCACCTGAATTCGTCCGCACGAACCAATCCGTCAGAAGACTAACTACATCTGCAGCAGCAGCAGCAGCAGCAGCGCACATGCATATACATTGCACCGACGGCCAACTTGCAAGACGCAAACAAGAAGGCCTTCGTCCTCATGTCACGCATGGAGGACCGGCATGCCCTACCAAGAAGATAGGAGTACCTGCTATCTTGGCGATGGATAGGCCGAGTCCGATGGACGAGTAGGCGAGCGACATGACGGCGGCGACGATGGAGAGCCACCAGATCTTGTGGAAGTTGGGCAGCTGCGACAGCAGGATCTGGATGCCCGCGAAGATGATCATGTTCACCGTGTTGTTCGCCTCGCACGCCGCCAAGTGCCCGCGCTGGTGGAAGCAGTTCGAACGGTTGATCGCCCTGCGCGCACGATCAAACTGTCAGTTGTTACTCCTTCCTACTGTTATCATTCAGGTGCCTTTCGGCGATACCCGGGTTTGGGAAAAGAAAATGAGAAGAAGATCCGGACTTTTTCGTTTTTACACCTCGTTCAATCTCAAACTCACCTCTTTTTTCCTATTCACCAAAGGCCACCTTATATCTACTAAATTAATATACTCTGTGATATGCTACATGATAGCAGTAAATAAATATGATTTATATGAAAAAAGATTCTTTTTTCTTTTCTCTTGTACGGAGTACTATAGTAGGAAATGGAACGAAAAGATCGATTCTTCTCCAGGCAGGCCAATACACGCCGCTCCTTTTTCTTTCAGGGGCCACTTCCTTTTCATGGCGAAAGCAGAGGCATCTGAATTTTTCCAGTTAAGCACTTTTGATCCGCTGTCACCAAATTAATCCTTAAACGCCACTCACTCCTCCTCGCTCTTTGACTGCATGCCACAGTCTCGCACAAAATGAACACGTCAGGAAACCTATGTGCCATTGTCGTCCCAACTTCTCCTACTACCTGCGTCCCCAGATTGTATCTCTCTCGTCCCCTGACGGAAGAGCAGATTCTCTTCGAAGCAGAATTCGCGTCGACTGCTGCTACCTACGGACAGACAGACAGCACCGTCGTGACGGGCTTCCTCTGCTGCTAAACAAGCTACTAATACAGCTTCACTGACGAGGAGCGTAAAGTCCGCAGTAGGTGCAGAGACGTGGATGAATGAATGAATGAATGAATGAAGGCGACAGGAATGGACGCTTGCGTTGTGTGCAGGACAGCGGCAGTGCTGGCCGTTCGAGCTAGACATGGAGGAGAAGACATGCGTACCCCATGCTGATGGCCGTCGTGATAGTGTAGCCAATGGTCACGCCGACCAGGTTCACGTACTGCGCCACGGCGCACAGCCTGTACTGCGAGACACCTGCGAATCACAGCAAAGATCATATCGTCGTCATGCACAGTGATATATATATATATATAGATGATAAATATATATGTTTGCGAACGGGTTAATTAAAGCAGGAGGCAAAAAAAAAAAACTCGAAGCGATTACGTACCGAGGTACGCCCGGACGGCCTGGCCGTAGGTGTAGTTGCGCTTGCCGTGGACGGGGTCGGGCGCGCGGTAGCAGTCGGCGAGCAGACTGGAGCAGAACCAGGTGATCACGGAGAAGGCCACCAGCACCACGGGCCCGATCACCCAACCCAGCTGCGCGATCGCCCACGCCAGGGACAGCACGCCGGAACCGATCACCGCCGTGATGATGTGCGCGCTCGCCGTCACCAGCGTCCCTGCTCTCTCGCACATGTTCAGTTCAGACTAGGTGTTGTTGTTCAGGCGCGGAAGAACCATGCAGCAGCACCACGCGTGGTAATGGAAGGTAGAACGTACCCGTGCGCCTCTCGCGGCCGTCGTCGTCGAGGTCCGGCCGGTCGCCGAACCCGGCCTCCGCGATGTCGAAGGCCGCCGCCTTGCTCGGCAGCTGCTGCCTCTCCATCACCATGGCGGCAGTCTCTTCTGCGAGTGTCTGACGACAGTCGGGAGCAGAGAGGTAGGACGAGGAGATGAATGAGTTGTTAGTGGCGAGGAAGCGGGGGAGGAGGCGGAGGCCCTTTTGTAAGCCCGGCAGGCTGAGGACGGAGCGGGGGGCGGCACTTTCAGGCGACCGAGGGAGGGAGCGAGCGGCTGGGATTGGATGCGGGGAAAGCGATCCCTGTGGCGCATTAAAACAATTATTGGGATCTTGCTCGCCTTTGGGTCTTTTGTTTTAGGTGCTAGTTGAAAAGCTAGTTAATAAAGTAGTGATTGTTATTTTTTGCAATATATACTTAGCTTATCTGCACATCAAAATCTTAAAAAAAGTTTTAAGTGAGCTTTTCAGCTTTTAATTCATTTTCTCAGAAGCTAGCTTTACAGCGTTCTAAAAGACAGATTTTCAGAACTTTGTTTGTTTCAGCTTTTCAACTTTCAGTTTTTTAGCTGGAAAAGCTAGTCTGAAAAAATGAAACAAACAGGGCGTGTTGAGCTCATCTTGGTCAAAGTGGCAGCTTGATTTCTCTGGGAAAAAAAAAGAGAAAAAAAAACAAGTATGAGTCCACCGTTGCTGCTATTGTGCAAATGCCTCTTGATTTGGGGGTGTCTCTCCACTGAAAACGGGGTGCTGTTATCACATAGCTAGATTCCTACCATGTGAGCTGTGGTATGGATGCATCTTCAAGATTCAAAATCTGAACAGCTCATAGATACACTCAGATTCTCAGCACATTTAGTCAGTTTCTATTTAGATACACTCAGATTCTCAGCACATTTAGTCAGTTTCCACTTAGATACACTCAGATTCTTCAAGATTCCCTCTGTTACTCAAATTTAATCAATTTCCATTTTCTTGTCATACAGGAGTAGTAGTCCTGTGGTAGCTAAGATCTATTTAGATACACTCAGATTCTCAGCACATTCATGAATTCAGATATATGTGGATCCATTTGGATGCAGTCTATATCAGTAAATTCATGAATTCAGATATCTGTGGAGTACAATTATTAAATATCTTGAACAGGCCACAATCTTGCAAATATTTAAATGGTTGCCATTTACTTAGTAGTAGTACAGTAAGTGCTATTCCTCCACTTTGCAATGAACTTTAGTACCAACGTTCAGTACATGTCAGCGACACAAACCGAGTGGTACTGAATGAAGTGGCGAATCTCATATTCAACGACCGAATCTTTATATAGTGGCCATTTCAGAGTCCTTTTTAGGTCATATACAGAAACGATCAAATATCTGTTGGCACGAACCTTCTTTCGATGTGCACTTATGTACACCAATCTTTGTGCAACGGTTATCTGCTGTTCTTGATCTAAGACATCAATGCATTAGATTAATTGGGAGTAGAACAGAGTCGATTGATACAAACAGTGTCAACAAGGTAAGATCAACATCTAGATGTCACGATCGGGCTTTCTATGATGATGTTGCCATCTCTTGCTGCATATATCGAGTGCAAGCACGAATTATCTCAAAAACTCCAGGTGGTTGTAGTTCTTTCATGTATTCTTGACCCCGTATACACATATAAAAAGAATTGGATGTCTTCAATAGGAAAATGACTGTCATGGATAGTTAAATTCTGATCCTTTTTTTTTACCAAGTTGTATGTGAGACTAGATGCAGAAATCATCAATTAAAATTAAAATGAACTTGAAATGTCAAAATAAAATAAAATGAGTATGAAATGATGTACTACCTCCGTTTCAAAATATAATCATTTCTGCGTTTAGACAAGGTCAAATTTTTTTTAACTTCTACCAATAATATCTAAAAAAATACATAATTTTTAATATAAAAATATAAATTTTTATGAAAGTTTATTTAATGTGAATTCAAAAAATATAATTTTTAAATGATAAAACATTATTAATTATATATTATTACTGGTCAAAGTGATAAAAGTTTGACTTTGACTAAAACATAAAAATGCTTATATTTTGGAACTGAAGGATTACATCTCTTTTGCTTCAGCATCTAGATGGTGCTTTCTGATATAATTTCGTCACAAATGTTACATGGAGCTTCGGTAACATGTATACACTTCTTGATTTTCGTTGATACATGATCTATCTGATAATTGTTATAACTGTGAGGTTATGTGCCTCAAAATAATGCAAAATGCTACTCAGTCGAAGCTGTGTCAAAATATTCTAATTTATTTAAAATTTGTGTCTCTATGTCATAATGACACAAATAGTTATAATTTTGTAAAAATACTTATTTTTCATATTTTCTGAAGCATATATGTGTAGCACAAAAAGCTATACTTTTTTCCCAGAAAAAAAAAATCTAATTTTAAACTTTATGGCAGAAATTCATGGTAAAGTTTGAACCATACATGAAGTAATATTTCTTGACCCAATAAACCCACAATGCTAACAAATTCACTTTTTATAGTATACCTACTAGAAAGTTTTCAGCGATAATATTTTGTGTCAATGCTATCGATCCCTTGATCTACGAAAAGGTAGTTACATTCTCCATGGTAATCGCTGTTCGCATGCTCATTGTAATATTCTTTCTGGTGCACCCACATCTTGTTCGTTATCATTTTTAGGTAATGTATTTTAATTCTACTTTATTTACTAATTCTAAAAAAACATAGTGGAATGTAAGTATACCTCACATATTCTCATATACCAAGCGAAAAGTTACATACGTGCAACTAATAGCATGACAGCGGACCACTGCTACTTGTAAGGCCTATTCCATTTCGAATTTTACAGGTGGATCGAGAATATCGCTGGACCTAACCCGATAACAAATTTAATTTCGTACACAAACAAATTACTTTATCTCTTGATGATTCGACGTGCTTGGATCATCGATCGAATAATTCTACACACTTCTTCAGTAAGACCAACTTAAACTCCTCCTTGACCGTAAGGGTCCCAGCACGAATTGAATTTTCAAGTGGTGCAAAACAATCGAGAAGGAATACATGCATATCAGTCGTTCAATCAATCAACCAATCAAAGCCCCAGGCATCACTGCATGTATAAACAACAATAATCATATGAAAACCGGGGCATGATGCCTGGATGCATGCAGACAAGATTGATGGTCGGAGCTTAAAGAGGTGGGGCTAAAGCTTAAAGAGGTTTCCGATGATATATTCTGATACTGCAAGCACTGTTCTTACACAGTTTAGATGACAGGTTAGCATGTCGTGAATTTCGATCATGAGTTGCTATTTGCAGTCTAATATCTATCTACGAAAAGTCTGCAAAAAGCAGCGACACATGGACGGCCAGGACGACAAGATTCAGATCTCACACGAGAGGCTCAGAATGGCAATCGATCTCGTAGTGGACGAATCTACAGAAGAGCTAGACGGACTGAATCGAGTGTTACCTGTTCACTGACCCACATGTCAGTATCATTACATGGATGGGAAAAAAAAACCTAATACCGATCACCCAGTGCATGCATGTGAGTGACCTTTTCTGAACTCCACCTTGCAGAGAGAACCTAAATTCCAATCACCCTGGACGGCTGCCATGGGATGTCCCGGCTGGCTGGGTTTTTTCATTTAGCTTCTCATTCACCTAACGATCAGCGTTCTCCGAAATGGTTTTAATCATGATGCTTGCCACTAGTGTACCACTGAGTAAAAGTCCACGCGATCGAGCATCTGGCCTCGATGATAGATCTATCTCGACACATTCTGAACCATCCGTTTTATTCAGCTAGCGTTGCATATGCTTGATCTATCAGCACTTAACCTTGTTCCAAGAGTGGGCGAAGATAGAAAGGGTAGAATTTAAAAACAAATCAACCGAAGGTTATCTGAATATTCTGAAGTGGTAGTAGGCCAGGGCAGACGACGGTAGAATAATCTCGATCGATTCGAGAAGACCAGTCCATGATGATGCTGAGTCAGTGGAACGAAAAGCTAATGATCGATGATCGGCAGGTTACGAGAGACACACGCCATGATGATCCACGTAATTAACCTTTTCGATCGATCGTCAACTCGACGGTCGATCGATCCTGTTCCGGCGGCCGCGTGGGCGCCGACGGAACTGATGATGACGACCATCATTTCGTGCACGTTTAGCGGCCAAGACAAACATGAGTTTGCTGAAAGGACGATTGATTGGTTTCGCCTGACTATGTATCTATGTGCTGGCTGATGGAAGAGCCTTCTGATCGTTCGAACCCGTGCCTCGACAGCATTGGAAGACACGGCCGTAGAAGTCTCTGAAGAAGATTCTGAATCTCTAATTAAAGCAGGCGAAGCAAAAGGGTGCGTCGATCAGTGGTCGCTGGATCGTTCTCTGACTCCCACCTTTGCACTAGCTAGGGTTTTCTTCTTCTTAAGGTGATAAGGTGGGTGGAAAGTGTAGTGCTTAAAATTCTTGCTTGCCTCCAAGTCAAGACGACAACAGGAATGATGCATGGTTATGATGGGCCGTCGACGAGAGACCTAATTAACAGTGACAGGGAAAGCAGAGACGAGGCTCGCTCTACGACCTACGGAGTACGTACCCAAGACTTTGAGAGTCCTCACGTACGTACATGAGCCGGAGGTCATTGGACGTGTGAGAGAGATCCTCGATCGACGTACGTTATCTTTCTCGCCTAGCTAGCATTACATGTACGTAGCTTGTTAGTACCATGCGCGCGTGGCCTCGGCAAACAGAATAAGCTAGGGCGTCGTGCCAATGCATGCATCCACTCGATCCATGTCGCGTGCATGCTACCGTCACTGGACGACCGTGCTAGCTCGCTCCTGTGTCCTGTGCCGTACGGTTGACGATCCAAGACGCCGCTCGGAAAACGTTCGATATATAGGCTTTGACCACCGGCGTGCAGCGGCGGCGCCCAGCCCAGGCGTCGTCGGCTATAATGGAATGGAATGCTCTCGGGACGATCGACGTAGTGCTAGCCTCCGTCAGCCCGAACGTACGTATCCGGTATCCGGCGGCAAGTTAAGCGTGGCGGTCCAGCCACCCGCCACGGCGCCCGTGCTCGCCATGCAGGGCGACCACGTGGATCTCTGTACGTAGCTAGCGGTTCAGCGTAGGATGCTGACGCTGTTCATCGGAGTACAACATGGCAGCTTGTTGGTCCGCAAGCTGGGTGGTTCAGCGGGAAGGGATCTATGCTCAGACCTGCTTCTAGCACTTTATCGCAGAGGCATCGTGATATCTTTCGATATGATCTCCGGCCACTACTCGCCCTGCTGTCTGCAACACTACACTACTCGTGGCTGAAACGGAAGATCCTCTCTGCCTCGATCTTCCTTTCCAACACACACATATGCTCTCCATCCATCAATCGGAGACCACCACTGCGACTGTTCTAGATTTCGTGGGTCCGCCGGCAGGCCGGCCGGAGGAGGCACAGGTCCTGCACGGTGCGGCAAGCTCGAACGATCCGGCCAGCGTCGTCGACGAGGACGACCACCGACTGTAGAGAGTGATGAACAGCAGTCTACCTTATCTTGGACAGTGAACTACTACTACTAGTGCCTGATACTAAATATTTAGTGCGTTTGTCAGCGCAGCGCGTCAAGTTTGTTTTCCCAGCTCCACGTTCGCCGAGGTCACGGATGACATATAACCGCACGAAATGTTTAAAGCCACATGGTAAAAACCTCGGTCGATCGCCAAGGGCCTTACATTGCATGTCCATAGTGCCCACTTTGGAGTTGGACCAGCTAGCAGCGACTATGTCTGACCAAAATTCAGAACAATGGGAACGTACGTATCGCAAACTACGGCGGTTCAAATGAAACTTGTCCATGTATGTGTGGGTGTGTGTATTTCAACTCTCCTCGAAGTTTCCATGTACGCCACTAGCATGGAATCAGCTACTAATATATGGGCACGAGGAAAGTGAAATCGGAGTTTCAGTCAGACTTGATCTTCCGTGGTTTTTTTTTTTCAAACTGAGGATCAAAGTTGCTGATATCGTTTCAAGGATGAGGCTGACTAATCATGTTTCATATACAATATATGTATGTGTGGGTAATTTGATTTATCATTAGAATTATTTGAATCACAATTTAAAATTTTACACATTCGAACAATTTTTTTTAATAAGACGAACAGTGAAAGTTGAATTTAAAAGTCAATGTGAATATAAATTAAAGAACGGAGGGAGTAGAAGTTAGATAAACGAAGACTTTGAAGAGAAAAATAATTTTAAAAAAGAAAAGTAGTCACAGCCCCACCAGTCAGGCACATCGTCATGTCTTCTTCCTCCTCTCGACAATGGGCAGGAAAAAGCAGTCAGCAGTTTCAAAAAAAAACAGCCAGCACTTTGTTGCCTTATTTCTTAGCGGTAAGCTCTTCCTATCGCTGCTTTGAGGCTCCCACCTCTATTCTCATCCGTTTTCGATCCATCTCGACAGCCAAAACGGACCCCTTTCTCTCTCTTTACATTGCATTCCACCGAGCTCACCTGATTCTTGGGCCCCTACCTGGCCGGAGCCCTAGGCCGTCGCCCCTATGGCCTCGGCCCAAAGCCGGCACTGTTCATATATGAGACGTCGTCAGTAAAACGCTAGTGGGATGGCGATCATGCCAATCTGGAAATAAGCCGGAAGAAGAACATATGAACGCTTGTCTGTCATTGAGTCGTCAGTTATCGCACATCTTGGTCAATCTGCAGCAGTTCTCAACCATGAAAACAGCTCCTGTCCTCCCGTTTCCTCCTACCATATAATACCTCCATCCCAGTTGAAGTTTATTTTTATCTTTTGTTGATTGAAACTTTGATCAATAATTTTTATATAATTGATTAAATTTAAAAATCTAGTATTTATACTTTTAAATTTATCAAAAAAAATACTTTTATAATATATATAATTTATATTACTAAAATTAATAAAATATATCAAAATCATTGGTAAAGTCGTAGTCAAGAAAAATTTAAAATAAAGGGAGTGATAGTGTAGCTCCGCCAATTTCGGCTTTCAGACGTGTAAAATTTGAGGGAAGTATGAAACCAGTGGACGACGATAGAGCAAAGGGAAAAGCCTTTTTCCAAAGTGGTGGGAAAGTGGGCGCCTTTGAAGCTGGCGAATCTGGGTCTTACGAGAAAAAGACAGGACCGTTCTGAGTCTCAAAGGGGGAAAGTGTCCGAATTGACGTGTCTGACTTGTCAAAGTAGAGCTGAGGTTTTGTGCGTGCGGTCAGTGGTGGGCTTAATTTGAGAGTGACTGTAATTAACAGGATTCCGATGTTTTCTTCAAAATGGATATTGCTCACAGGCCCATGGCACAGGTTTGGTGCGGGCCCAATGTGGGACGCACGGGTCGTGACCCAGCATTTGATCAAAAGGCCTCAGGTCATCAGCGCTGACGGCCCGGTTCCGTTGGCCGCGTGGGATCCGAGGATGAAAAAAGTTGGAACAGAAAAAAAAAACACAATAAAAACACAGGATGGAAGTGAGAATTCTCTCGCGAATCAATGTGCATAGATTTTAGGCTCCGTTTGAAATGCAGGAACACACATGAATGTTATACTCGTAACTTCCCAGAAATCAATTGATTTCAAAGAAAAAAACATAGTAGCAGAAAATAATCCCGGGAATGGAAGTGTGCCTTCACTCTGAATATATATCCAGCATGTATGCAAACCATCTACTCCTATCGGCCTGGACGAGCAGAAGATGTCCAAGCACTATTGACAAGCATCACGCCAGTCTTCGCCACCTCCGCAGATTCGAACGACAGGCCGCGAAGCTGCTACTACGGTCGGTCATCATGCAGAGCAGCGAGAGGGGAGCTGCGTGCGTGCCGCGTTCCAGCAGCTTGTTGACTGAAACTTCCTGGTCTCTCTTCTGCACTGACATGATGGGTTATCCGAAAACGAGAGGGATTCCTATATGCGTGCTGGTCAGCACTCGGCTCCAAAACTGCAATCTAGGGCTCTGACTCGAGTTTTGTCCGGGTTACCATCCCTGTCAGGGCATCAATCAATCATATGTACTCTACCTAGAAGCAGGTTAATTAGGCGTGCCTAATTGTATCAGTCTGCACTTACTGAACTTTAATTTGAGCCAGGTTTAGTAGCACTACTTGCTAGAGTAGCATCTTCTTCTCTAATCTGATCTACGCGTTCGCTCTCTGACCTTCAGCTTTCAGAAGCTGCTCTAATCAGAGGACGTGACGTCTCTGGCAACCCTAACATCAGTGAACAGAAAACTCCCGTCGTTGAACGTGTCAGCAATGGCTGCTGAAGATTCTTCAGATGATATTGGCCGACATGGTTAGTATTGGTAGCGATTTTTCGTCTTTTACGTATACTGCAGGCTCGCCATTTCTGTTCCTTCAATTTTAGACATGTATGTTAGATTGATCTCTAGCCAATTAGCCCAACGGCCGATTGAGCCTTTGACTTAGCGCTCTGATCGAAAGCGTCCAGCTCAACATTGGCTGATGAATCCTTGTCATCAACGTCACAATAAATAGAGGTGAGGGCCGAGACAGCAGAACGACGGAAGTTCGTTGTGCCGCCACAAACCCTAGATCAATCTCAAAGGGGGCGCTGTACCGACGGGATTCCCTATCGCCGCCGCTACCGCACCGGACTCTCGCCGCACCGGACTCTCGGATTCTACTCCTAGATGATCCACCACAGAAAGCAACAATGGCATCGGAGCCGATCTAGCGAGTAAATCCCGTGAGCAACAGAAAAGACGCTAAACCCTAACCCTAGGGCTACATCACAGAAAAAACAAAAGCAAAAATAATGTAGCTGGGCGCGGCACAGCCGTTGGCCGGATCTCACTGTGGTGGAGGCCGTCGGGCACCCGCGAAAGATCCATGTCAGAAACCCCAAAGGCTCGAGGCCAGGTGCGGCCAACACGGCCCGGCGGCACAATGGGCGGCTGCGCGGGGTGCGGCACAGAGGGCGACTGCGCTACAAGGGAGGCGA
>BCLF01000204.1:107982-119289 GCA_001602275.1 Zoysia japonica
ACCGTCGCGGGCTTCCGCCGCACGCGCCTCGGCGCTCGCACGCCGCGGTTCGCGGTCGATGGGCTGCGGAACCTCACCGCGCTCGAGCGGTTCAACGCGTCCGGGTTCGCGCTCCCCGGGGAGATCCCCGCGTGGTTCGGCCGCGGCCTCCCGGCGTCCCTCGCCGTCCTCGACCTCAGCTCCGCTGGAGTCAATGGGACGCTGCCCCTCGATCTCGGCGCGTCGGGCAACCTCACGAGCTTGCTTCTCGCCGGGAACAACCTCTTCGGCCCTGTCCCGGCGTCGCTGCTTTCCGTCAAAGGCATTCGCTTTCTTGACCTCTCCCGCAATAATTTGACCGGCGAGCTGGCGAACGTCTCTGACTTCGCCGGTGATGGGGCCGCCTCGTTGTTTAATATTTCTGGGAATTCTCTGTACGGCGTGGCCGGTGATGCTGTTCGGGTGCTCAGCAGAAGGTTTCAGGTGGTGGACGTGTCGAGCAACTACTTGGGTGGAGCTTGGAACGGGTCTAATGGAACAGTGGTTGCCACGATGAATTGCTTCTCTGGTGTGCCGGGTCAGCGCAGCCGTGTGGATTGTGAGGAGTTTTACAGGAAGCATGGCGTGAGGCCGGTTGATGCTCCGGCGCCCTCGCCATCGCCACAGCCATCACCGTCACCTTCACTGCAGCCATTACCGGAAAAGGAGAAGAGGCAGAAGATCTCCAAAAATGTACTCATTGGAGTCCTTATTGCTGCGGGAGTGTTGATGGTTGTGTTTTTGGTTGCATTGACGTTCTGTTTGATTGGAAGGAGGAGGAGAGGAAGAGGAGCAGGAAGAGGTATGGAACCGAATGAGGAAGGCACACGCTCGGGGCGTAGGAGACATAGCAGTGTAAATCCTGTGGCGTCATCGCCATCAGCGGTGTCTCCAAGGGCCGATGCTGGACCGTGGGATGTGTCTTCCATTTCAGATGAACTCACCTTTGGGCAGTTGGTCCATGCAACTGGGGGCTTTGGTGACGATAACCTCCTGAAGCATGGTCACTCAGGGGATATTTACCATGGTATCTTGGAAAATGGCTCCCACGTCATTGTCAAGAAAGTTGGTGCAAAGAGTGTCAACAAGCATGCTAGTGAACTGGAGTTCTATAAGAGGTACACACATGAGAGGATTGTTCCATTTTTTGGGCATTTCGCCGAGGACGGTGAGGAATTTCTGGCCTACAAGTACATGCCAAAGGGGGACTTGACCCATGCGTTGCACAAGAAACCAGTGGACACTGAAGATGGCTTACCCTCGTTGGATTGGATAACTAGACTTAAGATTGCTACCGGTGTGGCTGAAGCCATGTTCTTCCTTCATGAAGAGTGTAGCCCTCCATTAGTTCACAGGTATTCAGTTCTACATGGTCCAGACATCTACTTGTTCCATTTGCTACTCTTCATGTTATTCTGTTGGTTGGTACAACGTAGTATTAAAAATTTTGGCCCTGGATCATAGTTTAGAATTCCAAAGAAGGGCTACGAACATTCCTTTTAAGCAATTTGGTGAAAGTTATATTCAGGGCAACAACTGTGATAGGAATATAAAGTAGGACAAAACCTTTTGCGATAATTTGAAACATTTAGTTTTATAATTGCATTTATGATGCATCAATTGCATTTCATATAATTTTTACTGAAGAAAGGAAAGTCTATACACTAATTATTGTTTTTGTGAATCACTTGGAAATGCTGAGAAAAAAAAAATCAGGCTTAGAGACTGAATGTAGTTAATCCTTGCTTTTGGCTAGTAACAACTGTTTTGGTTTGTTTGGGTATTGCTCATAATTATTTTTGCTGGAGAAGTGTTACTTCTTTTCTTTTTGTTTTTTGTTTGTGAAGATATAGACGTGTTGTGCATATGTGTATCTTTTGGAATCGTGGCACTTTATTATTAGTTGAATCTTTTCATTTTATTACTCAAGTCTGGAACAGGTGCACCATAACGTAGTCTATCATAACGTTCTATTCACATTTGACAGTTTGCCTTTAGTTTTATGTTCTGTGAATGACATCAACCATTCCAGAAAACTTTATTTGATATACTTAGACATAACTAGAAGTTGTCATCTTTTGCACCTGCTTCATGCTTGAATTGTTTAATTGTTTCTACTTTGTATCACTTTGACTGAACTATATTTTTCAGTAGGTGGGCTCAAGACCTCAACTTTTCCAAGTTGATGCATATTGTTTAATGCCCTAATTTATATATGAGTTCAATGTGGACATTGGATTCAACGTGTTATAATCTTTTTCTAATGTAATTGTAGAGATATCCAAGCAAGCAGTGTTCTTCTTGATGACAAATTTGAAGTGCGACTTGGGAGTATGAGTGATGTATGTGCTCAGCAAAGTGGGGGAAGCCAGAATGTCTTCTCTCGAATATTGAGATCATCAAAGTAAGATTACTATTCTCCTTATCCTTTTTTGATTAACCATACTCATTAACAGTTTCATTGTCTGGCAACTCGTTATCACTTAAACAGTGCTAATCCGACCATAGATTAAATGCACTTCTAATTTGACAAGAAATAATTGGTCATGGATGATTCTACATTAAGGATATAATACCTTGACTTATTTGCATACTTTATCTTCATGGTTTCATTTGAATGTATTGCAACTGAGATGTATTTGGTAATTAGGTAGTCGTCTCATTACCAATGCTAGTAGTGGAAGGATTAGACAGTATGAATCTGGAGTTTTTCCAGGGATGCATTTGTATGCTGATAATAGATAACCTAAGGTATCTTATTTTCTACCCATATATTAATTGATTGGTGGCGGTTGGCACTTGATAGTTCCATGTACATAGGAGTAGCTCACAAGACGATAGTGCCATCTGAGTCTGATCTTCTCGTTAGTAGTTGAGCAACCAACAACCTTTATGTGCCCAAAGAAAATTATTTGTACTTTTTCTTTCTTGAAAGCTCCTATGGACTGGTATGAAGTTGTTAACTCACATTGGTATTTGGCGCTTTCTTGTTGCAGGTCGCTCGAGAAGCACACATCAGGTGCCTAAATCTTTCGCTCTGCTATTAGTTCGAAAATTCTAGTGCTCATTTATAATTGAAGAACATCAATAACCATCCTATCGCATTAAGTAAATAAATAAAATTTCCATGTCCTAACATCCCATTCTTTGTGCGTTCCTGATACGACAGGCCCGCCAGCCACATGCTCCTACGACGTCCACTGCTTCGGCAAGGTGCTGCTGGAGCTGGTAACCGGCAACCTCAGCATCAGCGGCCCATCCGCCGCGGCTTCAGAGGAGTCGGATTGGCTGACGAACACGCTGAACCATATCAGCTCCGGCGACAAGGCGGCCATGGCGAACATCATCGACCCGCTCCTCCTGGTCGACGAGGACCACCTGGAGGAAGTGTGGGCGGTGGCGATCATCGCCAAGACGTGCCTGAGCTCCAAGCCCTCGCGCCGCCCGTCGGCGCGCTACGTGCTGCGTGCGCTGGAGAACCCGCTCCGCGTGGTGCGCGCGGCGTCGTCCCGGTCCAATTCGGCGCGGCAGCTGCGGAGCTGCTCGTCGCGCAGCTCGTGGCAGTCCGTGTTCCAGGCGACCGGCCACCGGGTGCAGAGCCTGGACGTGGCGGCGTCGGGGCGCGCGCTGGACCGGAGGCACTCGGCCAGGTCGTACGGTAGCGGCGGAGCAGGAGGCGCGTCGTTCTCGTTTAGGAGAGCGCCGCCCACGCCGGAGATCGTTCCTGAGCCGCCGGTGGGTCGCGAAGACGACGACGGCGTCGTGTCGGAAACCACACACCACCATTGATTCATTGCATTCGTTTTCGCGGTGCTCGTGATTCTTTCTCGTAAAATGCGTGACTTGCGTCACATGCGTTGTGTTGTGTGAATAATCTGTTGTCCTCTGATGTTTGATCAGGTGTTCCGACATGAGAATTGTGCATAAAAGAGCAAATTTTAAGCAAGTTTTTTTTTTTGGCCCATTTTGGTATGGAAATGTAAACCTTTTTTTAAAAAAATGTCTTTCGTGCTTAAATATGCAATTGGTGTATTCCCCGCACACATATTACGGCCCACTCCAGACCATACGATTCTTCCTCTCGCTCCCATTCGAGGCCCAGGCGCACACATATTACGGCCCAGTCCAGCCCATACGATTTTTCCTCTCGCTCCCATCCCTGGCCCACGGGCTAAAACCTGAAGAAACCCTGTGGCCTGAGCCGTGTCGTCTCCAAGCCGAAGCGACGACGAAAAGAAGAGCGCAAGGCGAGACAGGTGACGGCGGCGGCGGCGGCAATGGCGTCGCGATTCCTCCTGCGCGGTGTGGCCTCCGCCTCCTCTCGGTCGGCGCGCGGCAACAGAGTTTCCACAGGACAGGTCCTCGGGGCGTCGCTGATGGATCCCCCTACGGACGCTTTCGCTCGCCTCGGAAGCATTTCCGCCGCCGCTCAGGTTCGTCCATCCGTTCCCCTACACCCCTCGCTTCATCGTACTGTGCTGACGCGTATCAGACCTTGCTCCGTATCCCGACCGTTCCCCTGTGCGAAACAGCCCGTATACTTTGTTTGGAAAGCAGAACCATTTTTGGTGTGCACAAGTTCATGTTTAATTTTAGATCTGTCCTGTCATCGTGATGACTGGGGCAGCTGCTAGCCTGCACTTTTACAGCTTTCTTTTCGTTTGTAAGGCTACTGAAAGTTCAGATTTTTAGTACTGAATCCTCCTTGTGCCTGCTGGAGTCTGTATCTTTTACTCCTAAAGCTCAGGGATTGAACTGAATTGTTATTGGAAGTCATGTTGGTTGAAGGCATCATGGAAACCCCATCCCTGAATAAGTCTCTATATTCGCTGCCTGTTTGCTTCCACATTCTCAACCACATTAATTTGTCCCACTCAACTCGTAGTGTGCCGAATATTTCATTAGAACTGCAGGCAATCAATTCTTGACAACAATCCTTTCTTGCATATCCAAGATTTGTTTTTTACCGCATACATTTTGTTTTAAATTTTAATCCTAACACCATTAGCGACCTACTAGCTTGAAACCTAAGATGAAACAAATCAGACATTACTGCTTGGTCGATATGTAGCCCATTGAACGAAGAACCACCAATTGGAGTCACAATTAAATTAGGAATGCAGCTGTCTTACATTGTGCATATCATTACTTGATCAACGGGGAAATTATGACCACCACCGCATGTAGTTGGACTCCATATGGTCCCTTGTGTGTAGCCCAGTGGACTAGCCAAACCATCCTTAATCCAATCATATAAATTTAGGAAACAACTTAAAATTGAATTTTGTTCTTGTTTGAAACAGAGCTGATTGGAAAAATGAATATCCATTTCACTGCATGTATGAAACAGAATTTTTTTTTTGCTGACAGCAATTTACATGCAGGGCCTCCGTCAGTATGCAGAGTTAGCTGGTCCTTGTAGGAGCATAGCAGATGTGGACAAAGCAATGAGGGACTTGGAGAGAAGCTCAGAATTGGATGCACCTAATGCAAAGCGGACTCGATCTATGGCAAAAAAGGGTGGAGAAGCCATGATGTTGCCACTCCATTTTCATTATGAAGATGTATTACGCCAAGATCTTCTGCTCAAACTGAATCATACAAACATTATGGAAATTCCTGGATTGTTTGAAGTCAGATTAGTACCAAAAACAGCCTCTGATTTCAAACCGCAAATTGGAAAATTGGCTATGGAGATTTTGTGTGGTCAGAAATATATACAGGAACAGGGGGGTCCAGCTGGGAAGTCGTCTCGAACCAATCCATTCTATGGCTCCGACAAAGACCCTGCTAATGTCATTGCACGGCAAAGTGTTCTCCGAGGGCATGGAATGTACAACTTTTTGGTCAGGTTGTTGACAGTTATGTCTATGCTGGATTCTAAAGTGGAAGTAAAGGAAAACACGATAAAATTCTTCATGGAAACAGAGTTCTGTGAATTCTCCCCAGAACTGGAAGATCATTTTGAGATCTTTGAGCATATGCGAGGTTTCAACGTGACTGTTGTCACTTCGGCCAGTACAAAAGAGGTGACGTCTCTACTGTGGAGTGGCTTTATGCTAAAAGATGAGGGGGAAACTAGCTAAGGTATTGCTGCTGATCTTTTATTCTGTTTTCATCTCTTCGAGTTGTAGTTGTGTTCCTGTTTGAACCTTTAATGAACTATGCAGCCATGCAGGTTGTCAGGGTTATCGCTGCTGTCAAAACCTTTTGGCTGTTTGGCAGCTCAAGGAATGCCCATCTGTCTGTTTTGTGGCCTAATGAAGGTTGCGTGGTTGTTAACTGAGGCGATATGGAGCTCATGTTTACCACATTTAGTGATTTGAACTTAATCTAGACTTAACCATCATGGAGCTCATATTTACCACATTTAATACTATGAACTCAGTCTAGACTCCCATAACGATTCGTCTTATTTCTGTGGTTCATTGAGAATATTTCCTTGCAATTGCCACAGCTGCGCCTGCTTTGTCAAAGTTACCAAATGTTAA
The DNA here is from genome assembly GCA_001602275.1 of Zoysia japonica. Lineage (NCBI taxonomy): Eukaryota > Viridiplantae > Streptophyta > Magnoliopsida > Poales > Poaceae > Zoysia > Zoysia japonica. The sequence continues at coordinate 114,492 of BCLF01000204.1, forward strand.
AGACAATATATTACATGGAACATCGATTTGTAATTGCCAAATGGAAATAAGTCGTACATGTGTGGAACTTTTAGTTATGAATCTCTTTCTGCTGTGAACTGATCAGACTTGGAGAATTGTTCTTTCTTATTTAGCTTAACGTACATCAACTTTCATTATTAACTAGAAAATCTGCGCGGCAATTGCCGTGCTTTTCGTATATGTCTCCGTTGTGCACCTCTAGTTGAAGCAGTATATTTTAAATTTATTATTTAACATATAGAAATATAGTTGTCTTGACATGGATGACAAAGTTTTATAAATATATACTTCGGTCTCAAAAAGAAGTTGTCGACATGATCTTCAAAGCATAAGTGTGACCTTTGTTATCTATAAAATATTTAATAAAAAGTAGCATCGATATACTAGTAATTTTAAAACAAATTATTTCTAATTTTGTAACTTAATAAATTTAAAATTATTTCTAATTTATATTAGCAATGTTTGATTAAAACATTGTGTTCAAAGCTACTATTTTTTTTAGACCGGAGTTGTAAGCGGGAAAAAGATTGAATTTTAGTTCTTACAGTAATTAAGGAGTATTTTTAAGAGATAAAATAATTTAAGTTATTTAAATATATATTTTTATTACATATAAAAGTTTTTAATTGTAGCATATATTTGTAAGATATAAAAGTAGAATAAATTTATAAGAACTTCTCATATATCTTTTGGAATAGCTCTATTGAATTTATAGCATAGTAATCAATTGAATCTATAGCATAAGTAATTAAAAAGCATTTTTTAGAAGATAAAACAATTTAAGGTATCTAAATATATATTTTTATAACGTATAAAAGGTCTTTAATTGTATCATATATTTAATATATAAAAGTAGAATAAATTTATAAGAACTTCTCTTACATCGGCACAGTCGTTTATGTCTGATCTCGTCGAGTAAAAGCACACTCTTATTTTGATCAGGGAAAGGATTTTTTTCTCTTTTTTAATATCTATTTTTTTTAATATTCACTGTTATATTTTAATCCGACAGTTAATATCTTTTAAGGTGACGTGGCATAATAAGTTATCAGAGAACACTTGCGCTTTAATATATTGCGATGACACGGCTATTCATGTCTGTTTTTGTCGAGTAGAAACACGCTCCTACGTTAATCGAGAAAAGGAATTTTTTTCTTTCTAATATCTATTTTTTTTATTTCTAATATCTACCGTTAGATTTTAATTCGACGGTTAATGTTTTTTTTAGTGACGTGACGCAACGAGGATTGAGAGCACGGCGTAATATATAAAGATTAGTGATCATGGCTCATTCGGACCGGCAGATCCAGCGCCGTGGCAGGATGGATAACCGTGGTGGTAATGACAAATTTGACCAGAATATATAGTCCGGCCAGCCCTATTCATTGTTTGCTACAGAATTTAATATCAGCACACGAGAGAAAGTAGCACAAAGTATGAAAACCACTAAATTAACCATTATTCAAAAAGTGCAGCTGCCTAATTAAGCTTTGTTACAATTTGATAAACTAAATAAAAAAGAACATAAATAGAGCGTAAAAAGCGTGCCAAAGAAAGAAGGCAAAGACGGTAATCAAAACAAAGTAAAAGCTAGCGGAGCCTTCATCTACGAGGGAGACCAGACGATCCCATGGCGTCTCCTCCCTTGCATCCAGAATACTGGCGATCACATCCTTGACAACAGAGGGGTAACTTCTCGCCAGCTCGTCCACCTTTTCACCCATCACCATGATTTCGTTTGTGTTCCTCCTCGACCTGATGAAACCCAGGCACATCTTCTTGAGTTTCGGGCACTGATAAGCCTCCCCCACCTCCAACAACTTGAAGACCGTGCCTGCGTCAATGTGCTCGCACAGCTCGTCCTCGTTGATCGACTTCAGGCCTTTGAGATTATACCGATCTGCAGCCACGAGCAGGTCCAGGACTAAGCCGGAGTCTTCATCGATCTCCTGAAACGAGTCAGTGTAAATGTAATGCAGCAGAGCCTCGAAGGTATCCGGATCCACGTCGCTGATGACACGAATGTTGGACTTGGTAGCGATGGTCTCCTCTTTCGTCGGGCCGAAGAATTCTTCCATGAAAACCGATGACCGGGCGGCGAGCACTAGCTTGTGCGCGGCGAACACCTTGCAGCCCACCTTGAACTCCACGTCTGCACCTTCCTTTGTCCCGAGGAGGCGACCAAGATCGGCGTGTAGCTCAGACGAAGCAGAAGCCGGCAGGGCAGAGGCGGGCGGCGACGACCCCGCGTCTGGTTCCGGGATCAGCACGATGGTGAACTCGCACCCGATGACGAAGCAGTCGCGCTCCAAAACCCCGGACTCCTCCAGGTCCTGCAGTGTGGCGAAGCGCTCGAAGCCGCGATCACCGGTCCAACCGAGGCCGCCCTGTTTGTTGGTAGACGTGAAGCGCGGCGGGCCGCCGCCCACGTCGTACAGCATGAACCGATCTTCACGAAGTGGTGGAAGGCGTCGTCGTCCTCCAAGAGGTAGACGGACACGGCGTCCGTGGTGACGGGGAGCTTCCCGTTGGGGTAGAAGGCGATGCGCCACGAACAGCCGGCGGCGACCATTGCGTCTGACTCGACGCAGCGGCCGTTGGCCAGCGTCTTCCTTGTCTCCGAGAAGCAGCCAATGGTCATCCTGCGGCTCCGCGACACCGGTGGGTGGACCGGCCACGTCGTCGGCGTTGACATGGCAGATGCCATAGACTATACTAGACGAGAGCGGCGGCGGACGTGGTGGTCTGGTGGATCGATCGGAAGGCTGCCGCGGCGTATATATAAGCCTGCCAAGGTAGGGCGAACGAAACAAGAAATCGTGAATAGCGCGTGATCTCCGGAATTAGTTCACCCGTAACAGATGAACTCTATCCTATCGAGATTCGAGAGAGGAAACTGATAGGGATAAAAATCTGTTTACCCTCAACCGCAGCCGATAACGACTCGAATTACTCCGCATGTATCGGTCAAAATGCAGTACAAAGGTCAATGAAATTAAAAGGCGCCTCTGACAACTCTCAAACTCAAGGGGAAGTTAAAAGAAAATAAAAAATGTTTTGCATTCAACCATGCCAAGGTAGTACAAGGTTTTGAAAACTGGTCGTTGGACCTGTTTTCGCTTTGCCCCAAAACCGGCTGGCTAGTTAGTAAGTTTGATTTCGACCAAAACTGAACCTAACTCTGTATTGAACTGGACCGGTTGAGTGAAAACCACAAAAAACCGGCTGATTTTCATCGGTTTCGAAAACCTTGAGGTAGTATGATCTTGCTGCATGCGGCCATGCATGATTTTGCGATGCAGAGTAATATTGGCATTTCTTGTTTCTTGTTGGACAAGACCATATCTATGTCATGTTGTTATGTTTTCTTCTTTACATCTAAATTCGATCTGCCATGTTTTTAAAGGAAAAGGTGCATGTCGTGATATATGATGAAACAAATCCACCAAAATTTCTGTCTCTAATTAATAAATTATAATCTGATTTGTAGCCATAAACCACACAACTGATTCGTCACCAATTACCTCCCATAAGGTAACAGTTCATTTTAGATATTAAAATCTAAACCACCGCACGGTTTACTATCAACAACTTATCCTCAGTCGTATTTTTATGTTTTTTTTGAAAAATTTGGGGGCAGCATCCACACTTTTTTATTTCATAAAAGGTGCATACATGAGCAGGTAGCTGTGAAATTTAGTCGGTTAGTACATAACCTGATTGGAAGGTATTTTATTTAAGCCGGTTATGGTGGAACTACTTTGGTTGCCCACTCAAGCTGCTGTTCGAATTTTTAGATCATTTGAAGTTCACGTGCAAAGAATATATAGGTCATCCTAGCAATAAAATTCAGTCCGTTAGTACATAACCTGATTGGAAGGTATTTTCTTTAATCCAGTTATGGAGTAACTACTTTGGTTGCCCACTCAAGCTGCAGTTAGAATTTTTAGATCATTTAAAATTCACGTACAAGGAATATGTAGGTCATGCTAACTGTAAAATTCAGTCGGTTAGTACATAACCTGATTGAAGGTATTTTATTTGATCCGGTTATGGAGTAACTACTTTGGTTGCCCACTCAAGCTGCAATTAGAATTTTTAGATCATTTAAAATTCACGTGCAAGGAATATGTAGGTCATCCTAGCTGTGAAATTTAGTCGGTTAGTACATAACCTGATTTGAAGGTATTTTCATTAATCCGGTTATGGAGTAACTAGTTTGGTTGCCCACTCAATCAGCTGTTAGAATTTTTTGATCATTTGAAGTTCACGTGGAAGGAATATGTAGGTCATCCTAGCTGTAAAATTCAGTCCGTTAGTACATAACCTAATTGGAAGGTATTTTCTTTGTTCCGGTTATGGAGTAACTACTTTGGTTGCCCACTGAAGCAGCTGTTAGAATTTTTAGATCATTTGAAATTCACGTGTATGGAATATGTAGGTCATCCTAGCTGTGAAATTTAGTCGGTTAGTAAATAACCTGATTGAAGCTATTTTATTTGATCCGGTTGTGGAGTAACTACTTTTGTTGCCCACTCAAGCTGCTGTTAAAATTTTTAGATCATTTAAAATTCACGCGCAAGGAATATGTAGGTCATCCTAGCTGTAAAATTCAGTCGGTTAGTACATGACTTGGTTGAAGGTATTTTATTTGATCTGGTTATGGAGTAACTACTTTGGTTGCCCACTCAAGCTGCTGTTAGAATTTTAAGATCATTTAAAATTCACGTATAAGGAATATGTAGGTCATCCTAGCTGTAAAAGTCAGTCGGTTTGT
>BCLF01000204.1:123443-151494 GCA_001602275.1 Zoysia japonica
GAGACTCTAAAGAGATTTTGGGTTGAAGCTATCAACACGGCATGCTACACTTCTAACTGTATCTACCTTCATTGTCTATTGAAGAAGACCTACTTTCAGGTCTTTGGGTGTAAGTGCTACATTTTCAAGAAGAGAAAAAGGCTAGGTAAGTTTGAGAAGAGGACTGACATTGGCTTTCTTATTGGGCATTTTGGTAACTCTAAATCTTGTCATGTTTTTTTATGAAACTACCGAATTTTTTGCAGAATCATATGATGTACAATTTGATGAAACTAATGGTTCTCAAGAGAACAAAAAATCTTATACTTGTGATGTAAATGATGATGAACCTTGGAGGAGGTAATGCGAAAGATGTCCGTGGGAGAAGTCCTACCAAGAGAAGGTGATTCTTCTACACCTCCACCAGAAGATTCCTCCTCAACACAACAAGAGATCACTATATCAACAAATGAAGCTCAAGAATCATCAAGTGTATAAGCACCTAAAGAGCTACCTCAAGTACCTATTACCCCGAGAAATCAAAATCATCCACATCAAGTGCTACACCACCACGCCCAACAAAGATATCAAGAATTGAAAAATATTGCAGCTCTTCACTCCGACAACAAGACACCGTCATCTCCGAGGAGCAAGCCATTTAAGATGCACAAAATGTCTATCCACCACAAGCTCTACCACATTAAGAAGCTCCAAAGAGGCACAACCTCATTTCTCGAGATCACAAAAGTGACTTAATTATTGGGAGTCCCTCTCAAGGGTTAAAGACAAGGAGGAATCAATATACGCAAACTATACTAATGATGATGCAGCTAACATTGCTTGTGAGAATTTCTCTTTTGTATCTTTGATAGAACCTAAGAACATTGATGAAGCGGTGGAGGATCACATAGATGTTAGCTATGCAAGAGAAGCTCAATAACTTTGAGAGGAATCAAGTTTGGAAATTGGTAAAGAGGCCAAATCACAAAAACACCATCGATGCCAAATGGGTCTTCAAGAACAAACAAGATGAAAATGGAAATGTCATCAGGAAAAAAGCAAGACTCGTGGCCAAGGGTTACTCTCAATTGAGGGGGTGGAATTCAATGATACTTTCGCCCCCGTGGCTCGACTTAAGTCAATACAAACCTTGCTCGCTTATGTTTCAAATTTTAACTTCAAATTATATCAAATAGATATGAAGAGCACATTTCTCAACAGCTATATTAATGAGCAGGTTTTTGTTGAGCAACCACCTGGCTTTGAAGATCCCATGCACCTCGACCATGTCTCCAATTTGAAGAAAGCATTGTATGAACTCAAGCAAGCTCCTAGTGCGTGGTATGAGCGGCTAAGGGACTTTCTCACCGACAAGTGCTTCAAGATAGGGAGCATTGATAACACTCTCTTTACTAAACATGTTGATGTTGATCTCTTTATTTGCCAAATATATGTGGATGATATTATCTTTGGTTCCACTAATGAAGCTTACAATACAGAATTTCATGATCTAATGGCCAAAGAATTTGAGATGTCCATGATAGAAGAGCTTCATTTATTCCTCAGATTTCAAGTCAAGCAAATGAAAGGAGGAACATTCATCTATCAAGAGAAGTGCCCAAGGGATCTTTTCAAGTGTTTTGGACTGAAGGATTCTAAGCCAATCAAGACTCCAATGGCCATAAATGGTATTCGCCCAAGTGAGAGTGGTAAATCGATTGATAAAAAGCTTTATTGTTTTATGATTGGCTCTCTCCTATATCTTACCGCCTTTTGTCTAGATATTATGTTTAGTGTATGCTTATGTGCTCGTTATCAAGCTAATCCTAAAGAATCTTATTTAAGTGCTGTAAAAAGAATTATTAGGTATCTCAAGTATACACCGACTATGGGCCTTTGGTATCCAAAGGATGGAGGCTTTGATCTTGTTAGCTATTCCGACTCAGATTTTGCCAGATGCAGAGTGAGTAGAAAGAGTACCTCCAATGGATGTTAATTTCTTGGGAGATGATTGGTTGCTTGGAGTTCTAAGAAACAAAATGCCGTGGCTCTCTCGATGGCCGAAACGGAATATATGGCATCAGGTGCCTTTTGTGCTCAACTTTTTTATATGAAGCAAACTCTCATGGAATATGGATTGTGTATAATAAAATTTCACTATATTGTGATAGTGAGAGTGCAATCAATATAGCTCTTAATAAGGGTGATCATGGGCATGCTAAACATATTAAGGTCAAGCATTATTTCATAAGGGATCATGTGGCCAAAAAGGATATTGATATTATTAGTTTAAGGACAAATGATCAATTGGCCGACATATTCATGAAACCCCTTGATGAGAAGAACTTTAACAGGCTAAGAGGAGAGCTCAACATTCTTGATCTTTCGGACTTCACTTGAGTAACCTCCAAAGCTTAGCATTTCCTTGTAAATTCTTGTTTGCTTGTGTTTTCGTTGTTTTTGTTGTTTTTCTTGTTTTGTAGGACTGTTATCTAACCCTTTCAAGATAGCAATGATCATGGAGACCTTGGAAAGAATGTTCATAGGGTGCTCAAGGCTAGAAGATGAGGATCATTGTGAGTAAGCTTGAGTGGGGATTAAAATGTGATGAGGGTAATTACTTTTTTTAGTCCTTCTTCATCATGAGCATGCATCTTTTATTCTTGTTTATGCATTCATGCGCATCTCATACATTGCATCTAGTGTCTTGACGTCAAGCACGATTCTAGGAGGAATTGCTCATAAACAATATAAGTTGATTGCCCCTAGACTCCTTCATAGTAATTGTGAGCTTCATGTCACTGAATCACAATCTTTCGAGTTCTAAGGTTAAATCTACTTACGCGGCTCAAAGACTATGATTCATACATTCTCATGTGCATCACTAACCCCTCTCTTGCTGAAAGAAGAGGAAGTTTCTTGGATAATCTTTTTGTAGGAAAGTCACTTATTTGAGGGAGGAGTTCGAAATCAAATGATTTGATCAAGACGCAAGAAGAAGATGAACAAGGAAGGATCTTTACATGATCACACGAGGACATAAAAGAGGAGAAGAAATGACAATGATGATAAGAGATGATGATCGAAGATGATCAATGATGATCAAGGAAGAAATGAAGATATGGAGATTGGGGAGAAAACTTGTGACTAGATGAAGCGATCAAGAAATCAAAGGGAGTAGTCCTTCCTATTCTCTCAAATCTTTTTCATTACTACCCCTTGCCCTCTACTCATCTTGTGGTTATTTTCTATTTGTAAGTGACGGGAAAAAGGGAGTCAAAGAGATGGAGATGAATGAAGTCAAAATCAAGAAGACCAATCAAATCAAGGGAAATGAAAAGTATAATCAATGCACTTATCAAGGGGGAGTCTAAAGCTTAAGTATGGAACCTTGTGCATTTTTTTAAACTTTTTAACAAAAGATGGTAAGACAATTTGTGCCTATCCTTTCTTTTAAGGTTGTCTCGTGCTGTCATTCCTATCTTTTGTATCATCTCGATCTTTTGCATCATGGTTGTTATCAATCACCAAAAAGGAGGAGATTGTTAGCTTCATGACCACTGAAGCCTCTCAAAGGTATGAATGATTTTAGTGATTGAATGAGAACCATGAACTAACTCGTTGGATGTAGGTTCATCAACATTATTCTCCACTTCTACGAGTTGGTTGCTTCAAAGTTGTTCGGGTCTCCGACGTGTTTTACAAGGAGCTAGTCCAAGGCTAAGGATTATCTGGAGCCTTGTGTGGCTTAGTTTTAGGCCTTGTGTCTATAGAAAACACCTGTAATATTAAAAGAGGTTCGGTCACTTGTCTCGATTTTACAAAAATTAGAGAGTGTAGATGCTTAAGGTTCTCTGAGGCACTTGTGTAATCAGTGGTAGCTTGAAGATGTCGAGAGTTGCAGCGGAAAGCTAGAAGATCTTGAAGAAGTCTACTTTCAGCAGCTGTTGAGTCACCTGACAGTCCGTCGATGTCACCGGATAGTCCGGTGAGGGTCGAAGCCAGAAGTCCAAAGAGATGTTATTTAGAGGCTAAGAAGAGGAAGTCACCGAACAATCCGACGAGATTACCTAACAGTCCGGTGAGTGCAGAAGGTGCTCTCTGGAGTCAAGAATAGGAGTCACCGAACAGTCTATCGGCTCAATGACTGGACAGCTCGTTGAACCCACAAGATGAAGACCAAAAGAGGTGACTCTGGAAGTCCTAAAGAGAAAGTCACCGAACAGTTCAGTGATAATATGAACTGGACAGTCCGGTGTCAAATGGAATGGATTCCAGAGAGGATGTTTTCTGCCAGTTGAAGACCAGAAGTCACCGGACAATCCGGTGATCCCAGTTACCAGACAGTCTGGTGGCTGTAAAAAGCAGTCAGCTTTTTGGCAACGGCTCTTAACAGTTGTTTCGGGGCTTGGAGCCTATTTAAACCGTTGAGGGGGCTATTGTGGAGGTTGTTCGCGCCCAAAATAGTTAGAGATCATTTGTGAAGAGCCAAAGGTCACCAAGAAAAGTACAAAAGAGCATCTAGTGAGATCTTGAATGCTTGTGAAGAGTAGTAAAGAGCATCCATATTCTTAGAGCTTGTGAGGCTGAGAGGAGTGTCTTCGGCTTGTTACTCTTGGTCTATAGTAGCTTAGACCGGTTAAGCGTCGTTGTCTGAGCTTCCGATGTCATGTGAAAGACGACATCAAGTTTGTGTGCGATTTCAGGTCCTTTGCTAGAAAGGGACACCAAAAGTGAGCGTCCGAGCCTTGGATGCTTGCTTTAACACTTGAGTATTGTTTGCTCTAGCCGAGGCGTCGGTGACTTCACTCTAAGAGTAAAGCGTACCCTTGTAAGCATCGTTCCAAAAGCGATAAGAGGAACAAGACTCCGATGGGAGTGGTTCAATGAGTATTAGGGAAAGGCGCTATTTTTTTGAGACCTTAAGAAAAATCACTGAGCATCTCTTTCGCCCTTCTCTTTACTTACCGCATTTACTTTTTTGTGAGTAGTGTGATAGGTTGGTTGTTTGTACCTCTTAGTGGCTCTCGTGCCAGCTTGCTTACTAGCATGATAAGTTGTTTCGCTCTGCATCTTCTTTTGCTTGGTTGTTTTCTAGCTTGTTTTACTCTTGCTTTGTCCTTACTAGCTAGGAGTTGGTTGCTAGTTTTTGGTACATTTTAGGAAGAGCGAGAAATAGAACTTGTAGAGTTAGTACCCGATTCAACCCTTTCTTTTCTCGGTCACTTGATCCTTACAACTTTTTATAAGGTAGAGAGATGTGCATGAAATCTTACTACTCTTTATATATTACTCCCTCCATCCCAAAATTAATGTCATTCTAGATTTTTAAACATTTACCTTTGACCATTCATTTTATTAAAATATGTGAAAATATTATTTATTTATTGCAAAATAATTTATTATTATCAATGCTTTAAACATGACTTTTTTGTTTTGTTATTTTGTAAATTTTTTGAATAAAATGAATTGTGAAACATTGATTTTTAAAAGTAAAAAACGTCACCAATTTTGAAACAGAGGGAGTAATTAGTACGCACGTCCGTGAAATAAGAGCTCGCATAAATGAACACTCGAAAATACTCCCTCGGTCAGATAAGTACAGCTTAATAAAGTTCATCAGTCAACGTGGCAGAGTTGAGGTTGCTGACTTAGATTTGATTGGACCACATTGGTAGCAAAACGGATTCCATATCCACGTCCCAATGGGCTCAACTGCTCGAGGCAAGTGAACATTTCACTACGACTGCGACCGGTGAACCTAGGTGTCACTCTTCCTCTTCGTTTCAGCGAAGCAAAGCTCTAGAGCATCGCTCCCTCACCTCTCCGAGCGATCCCAGGGTTGCCTCGCTCCCTGCGACAGCCTGCCGCACTCAATGGTGGTTCTTGTGATCGCTTGAGCACATTCTCGCAACTTCTTGTAACATTTGTGTGGGGCAGTTGTGGCGTCTATGGCCTCTTACTGTGCACGAGCTAGGGCAGCAGCCTCTGGCACATTCCGATGTGTGGTGCTGTCCCCCGCCATTGCACGGATGCCCACCACTTCCCGTGCCCCCTGCTTCTGGATGGGAGTTGGACGTCGTGGGTGGCCTACTGCTCCCTGCTGCGCGGGAATAATGCTAGCTCTTCCATCAGCATCGTCGAGAGCCATTCCGGATCTTAATGAAAAGTATGAAAAATCTCCAGTAAACGTGTAAGGGGGCCACTAAAGTGGCGTCGGTTGCACCATTCGCATTGGTGCGATACCGGCGTCTACGACACCAATGGTCAAACGGTTTACATTTTGAAATTATAGTTCCGAGCGGTTTATTTTTAAAATATTAGATCGAAATGGTTTAAATAATTTAAAAACTTGTGTCCTGTTGTGCCCGCGCTGCTGCTGGCTACTGTTGCTGCGCCGGCCAATATGACTTGTGTACCTGATCGTGATTAATTGGAACCGAGGGCCAAGCTGTATCAGCTTAGCGTTAGCTTCACCACTCTGTCTGGATTCGTGATGGTGGTGTGTCCTCAGCGACTGACGGTATGGCCTTAGGCCATTCCATATTCGTCAACCTGCATCCACATGCAAGAAAAGGTCTGGTGACATCTGCATCGGGCCCTGTCTAGTCATGAAGCCTAGCCCAGTTTACGATTTCCAAGCTGTCGACGGCCCACGCTGTGGGAAACTGTTAAGTAAAAATGGTGTAGATTTTGATGAACGCACCACGTGCACGTTCTATTAGAGGAGTTAATACTACAAGAAAAATATTTTTTAGTCACTAAAGTACTTAGTTAGTATATGTGTAAAATTATTCACTATAACTATTTTGTCACTAAAAATTTTAGTCACATTTTGGTCACTAAAACCTTGTCACTATATACATATAGTAACCAAAAATTAAATATGTTGGTCACTAAAACTGTACAGCAACTAGAGAACTCTTTGTAACTAAATGCATTTATCAACCAATGAGTATATATCTTGGTCACTAAAAATGTACAGTATATCAACAATAAAAGTGAAATTTTGATCACTATTTGTCAATTTTTAGTGACTCAAATTTTTTGTCACTAAAACTTGGTGACTAAAGATTTTTTTTTCTTGTAGTGTAATCACGCATTTTTGTTATCCACTGATCACAGGAGGTATATATATAGCCCGTGGCAGCTAAACCTGAGGCACCAACGTCGGACGAGCTCCTGTGCATGAGCCTGTAGCACCTATGGGCCATCCGGCTGGACTACAATACAGATAAAAGGCCTTAATACAAATATTAGTCTAACATCCCTTGCAGTCGCAACGTCAGTTCAGCCACGAACGTTGAGACTGGAGCACAGAAGACGGTAGACCTTTGGTGAAAATATCGCATACTAAATGAAGATCGATCTCAATATGCTTAGTACGCTGGTGTTAAACTAGCTTGGTTGATAAGTAGACAGCACTGACATTATCACAATAAACAATGGTGGCCTGCTGAATGGGACAGTGAAGCTCATGAAGTAACTGTCGTAGCCAGGATGTCTCAGCAACAACAGCACGATACTCAGCCTTCGCACTGGAGCGAGAGACTGTATGTTGCCATTTAGAAGACCAAGATATCAGATTATCCCCCAAAAAAACTGCATAACCAGAAGTTGAGCGCCGAGTGTCAAGACATACTGCCCAATCAGCATCAAAATATGCCACCAATGTAGTAGTAGAAGAGGGATGAAGCTGTAACCCAAACTCAAGAGTACCACGTAGATAACGAAGTATCCGTTTGATAAGAGCAAGATGAGGCTCTCAGAGTCATGCATATGAAGACACACTTGTTGAACTGCATATGCAATGTCTGGCCTAGTGAAGGTGAGATACTGAAGAGCGCCGGCGAGAGCACGATAATCAGTAGCATCGGCGATCGGGGCGCCATCACTAGAAATCTTTGGACAAGTGTCAACAGGGGTGGAGCAAGGTTTACAGTCCGTCATACCTGCTCGCTTTAGAATATCCAGCATGTACTGCCGATGTGAGAGAAAAAGACCACCAGCACGACGGGTGACAGAGACACCAAGAAAATGGTGAAGAGAACCAAGATCTTTCATGCTGAATTCTTGGGTCAATGCTGAAATAATATGCCGAAGTAGAGAATCTGATGAAGCCATGAGCACAATATCATCAACATAAAGCAGTAGATACGCCATTTCAGAACCACGGCGATATATAAAGAGGGAAGTATCTGACCGGGTACCACTGAAGTTCATAGATGAGATATGAGAGACGAACGCGGGGTGCCTGTTTGAGACCATAGAGAGACTTCTTCGGATGGCAAACGTGATGCGGGCGAGCGGAGTCAACAAAACTAGCCGACTGTTCCCAATAGACGGTCTCCTGTAATGTGCCATGTAAAAAGGCATTTTTAACATCCAGCTGATGGACAGGCCACTGATGAGATAGAGCAAGAGTTAGAACTGTGCGCACTATGGCTGGTTTAACAACTAGACTAAAAGTTTTATCATAATCAATGCCAAATCGTTGAGTGAAACCACGAACAACCCAACGAGCCTTGTACCAATCAAGAGATCCATCTGAAATGAACTTGTGGCGGTAGACCCATTTATGAGAAACCACATTAGCCTCAACAGGACGAGGAATGAGATCCCAAGTGTCGTTCTGTTGCGGGGCAGAAAATTCCTCAATCATTGCCTCCCGCCAATTTGGATCGGCAAGACCACCACGATATGTCTTGGGCAGTGGAGAGAGCGCTGTGGCCTGAAGGTTCAAGCGCTGCGCTGGAAGAGAAATACCACGCTTGCCGCGAGTCAACATAATATGATCATTTGTTGGTGGAGATACAGGCACCGCGTGAACTAGGAGACGACTTGGGCCGATAGGAGCAGCATTCGGCGCAGCCGACTCAGGTGACGGACCAGTACCGTCGCAGCTGGGAGACGGGCCAGCTTGTGGCGAACGTGACGCACCAGCGCCGGCCGGTGATGAAGTCCCATGCAGCGGATCAGGGCTGGCAGATGGCGGAGTCCCCTGCGATGGAGGAGATGGCGTCCTGGTTGGAGACGCACATAAACCAGAAGGTGGAGCAAAACCAGGAGGAGGTCCGCGATGTAGCAGTGGTACAGTGCCATGCACATACGTGCCGCTGCTGCTAGCTCGCTGCACTAGAGAGATCCTTGCTGGCAACAACCCACAAGCGGGGGCAGCAGGATCCTTGCATGTACATGGGCCAATAGCACCACCTATAGAACCTGCACACACACACGAGCAGAACAGTCTGGAAAATATGTGGTCCATCTAGCGTATCAGTGAGCCTAAATCAGTATAGACCATACAATATTACAATTCAAAATTCATTTTATAATGATTATAAATGCCCAAGTTTAATTCAGAATATATTGAGAGGGCTAATTGTTAATTAAGCTCATTCGCACTTATGTTCGCTTTGTTCCAATTTGCAAGTCACTGTGGCTTCCTCCATTGTTCCCAAATTTATAAGTTATTCTCACCTACCAATACAACTTTCTTTATTCTCAATAGTAATTAATATCTCTTTCTTTCTCATTTTTAGTACCCTCAAAAATGTATCCCTTCTCTTATTCGCCCTCAAAATTTTCTTCTTCTCTTATTTGCCCTCATTCTTAATTTTGTTTTCCTTATTTGTCCCAACCGTTATGTACTAACAATTTTTTGTCCAAAGTTAAAAAAGACCAAAATGCCCATGAAGCTAAGGGAAGTAAAATTTAATAAACTGCTGTGAAGAAAGTTTCTAGGAGGCCATATAATTTATCTACTAAAAATACAGTCATCAATCCAGAATGAAACAGTTAAAAAATTTTTTTTTTGGAATAGAAAGTAATTAGTAATGTTGGCAGAGATAAACTGATGTGTAGTAGCGATCCTCTGATCCCTCGACCAGTCTTGATAGGAGCTCCTTTGGGCCTTCCATCTTTTGCCCTTTATTCTGTTCATATTTTGTTTAACCAATTTTTACATACTATGCATGAGAAATTGCCCGATTTTGTTACAACAATTGTCTTAATACTTCTATATGGTTTTCCAAGGTTGAAGCAAGTTTTATATTCACGAAAGATTACATTTTTGTTTTCTTTATTGTTCAATTAGCTTGATTAGACAATACATATATCTGCAGAGATGGTAAAATTGCTATTAGGATGGAACAAGAGCCTTGCCTCAGAAGTGGATTGCAATGGGAGTACTCCCCTTCACTTTTTGTCTTCTCGAATAAGGGCCCTTCGGGTTCGCGGTACTTTCTTCGGTTGTCCTGTTTCGCGTCTATCGCCGTGGCCGACCAGGCCGTTACTCGAAGCAAACCCAGCCGCACTTTATCAACCGGACAAACGTGGAATGTTCCCTATACATGTTGCTGCCTCTGTAGGTGCATATTGGACCGTCGCCCACTTTATCCAATACGATCCAAGCAGTGCCGGCTTGCGTGACAGAAGAGGGCGAACATTCCTTCACACTGCGGCTCAGAAATCAAGTTGGAGGACGGTGAGATTCGCTTGCCAAACTCCATCGTTAGCTTGGATATTGAATATGCAAGACGCCGATGGGAACACCGCTCTGCACTTGGCTATACAGGCTGGGCGCCTGCTATCTTTCGTTTACTTGTTTGGTAATCGTCAGGTCCACTTGAATCTTGCAAACAAAGAAGGACAGACTCCGCTAGATATATCACTATTCAATATGCCCCCAGGACTTCATTATAGCCTGGTAAATTCATGTTTATTCATTCTATTCAATCTTAGTAGTTTGCTTGGATATGTTCAATCATCATTTTAATTGTGTCAATTCATCGTCGGTTATGTTGCAGAGCACTAAGCAATTATCCACCATGTACTGTACATTTGTGGAGCTAGGTATGGAGGCCGTCGATGGGATCGCATCACAGAAACATATGCTGACAGAAAAGGGCCTGATTTTGAAAGAAAGGAAATGGAGAAACTGAAAGATTCAACACAAACTCTATGTATTAGCTCAGTTCTAATCACAACGGTGACGTTCGGTGCAACCTTCGCGCTGCCTGGTGGTTACAGAGCCGATGATCACACTAACGGAGGCGCGCCAACGCTTGCTGGGAGGTATACTTTTGATGCATTCGTGATAGCAAACACATTGGCTTTCATTTGTTCCGTGGTTGGTACCATCGGCCTCACGTATTCGGGAGTTCCTATGGTCCAATTGAATAGCCGAATTATTTACTTAGTCATATCCACAAATTTCGTCGTAAGCTCGTTGACCAGCTTGACAGCTGCCTTTCTTCTTGGTATCTACTTGGTGTTGGCTCCGGTTGCATATTACACTGCAGTTGCAATCAGCGTGATGACACCTCTAGTTCTGGTATGCATACATATGGAATTTTGTCTGAAATGGGCTCCTCTTGCACGACCGTTACGCCGTAGGATCGGTCTAATACCAGTAGTGATGATTATCACAAGGGCTATAATTCAGAGGCTGCTCTTGTTCAGTTGGCCCCTTTTATTCATATTTTTGTTGCCTGTGATAACAAGGAAGCACGAGCCGCACAGATTGGGATAAAAGTACCATTTATTTCAGTAAAGACATAAGGCAGGAGCTGAAGCTTTTATTTCTGGCAAAACCTTGGTGTTTCCCCAATTGCCATTGTGTGTTGGTCTAGTGTCTACTCCTATGTCAGATGAATATACGCCCCTCCAAATTCATGTTTAATTTCAGATATTGTCAGACTCAGTGTATAATTTGCTTTTCAACCGGATGATTTGTAATGCTCTAATGACATTTGTGTGGTATGATATTCAATATTGAGTACTCCTATTTGATTATTTAATTCTCTCAAACCATCATATGTGATCACACATGACACATCCACCAACTGGCTTCATTTTCCTTTTGTGATCGTTGCTGATGCGCTAAGCAACCCAGGGGCCGAGATCCCTAAAACTCTGAAAAAAATAAGGGCAGTATAAGTTGCTTGTAGACAAGGGATGGTTTCAGTCAATTTTATGTTTATCTACTTAAATCCCACATAACACATTTGTTGTGCTATTTTCACTTGATCATGCCACCATCCTAATCCTTATGATTCATTTCCATGTGTTTTCTACACAAGTTGACTTTAAGTTAAACTTTTCTGCACAGATAAATGGCGCTAAAGCCTGAAAGAAATAGTCTGGTTCTAAAACTAGCATTGAGAACCTAAATATTGGTTTGTTTACGACGACAAAATGGAAATGAATATATTTTTGCTGTTTTTTTTTTTTGAGATGGTAGTTTCAAGGGTATTACGTGCATCAGTGTAATTCATGCATTAAAAATTCGGTCTATCTCTCTAAAATATGGGTTTTAGACCCTTTGGTAGGGTTAAGGGTGCAACACGAAAGTGTTTGAAGACTCCAACCCGCTGCAGGCGTGAACTGCGAGACCAGAGCTGAAAATAGCAACTTCTCATGATCCTTTCTCTGTGGGAGTCAAATGTGAAATAGTTTACCAAACATTTTATCAAGTGTGCTTCAGCTTCTGCACGTGGGAGGTATAGCTGGCGCTAGTTTAGAGGAACCGAAGCCATATCAGGCTCTTAAAAAATGCTTTAAACATGGAAGACCTGAGAGGATGAAGAAAATGTGGTTATTTTTACTTTTCTTTTTTCTCAAACGATACCAGAACTTACTGCAAGTAATTTTTTGGTAACAAAAACTTGATGCAAGCAGAACCCACCTCTAGAACTACATGTTCCAAGCAAGGTTACCTTACCATTCGAGCAATCAAGCCGTGAAACCGGTCTCACTGAAACAGTGAAAACTGGTGAAGCCCTAAAAAAACCTTACCAATTCAAAATTAATATTTGAATAAAATCTTATCAAAATGCTCCTATAGTAAATGGCTTCACTGATTTTAAACGGTACGGTTTCTTCAGCTTACCGACCGGTTTACTCAGTTAGACTAAGTACGTGATTTACATGTTTCCGAATTTTCAAATTTCAAAAATTATGAATTTTTAAATCGAAAACCAGAATATAAGCTAGACTGATTTTACTAAAAACAATGATGACCAAGTGGACATCGTCACTGTGTATGGGCCCGCACGCATATGGGCCCACACGGCAACTGAAGCAGTATCGACCCCGCGCGACGTCCTGTAGCTGATGCAAAGGATAAACCTCCCGCTCCAATGGCCGCCGCTCTCCCGCACTCCCGCCTCCGCCTCCACCTCCTCCCACCGCACCACACCTCCAACCCCTCACCCCCTCGCCGCCGCCGTCTCCCCGCCTTCGTCGCCGTCTCGCGCCTCCAGAACCCCACCACCACGACACACCCGGCGCTCCCTCATCCCGCCCCGGCCCCCTCCGCCGCCCTCCTCGCCGCCGAGGGCGCCTCCCTCGCGCCGCGCCGGGAGCACCGCTTCCCGGGCTCCGTCGCCTCCCCTCCGAACCCCGCCGGCCCCATCAGCGAGGCAGCCGATGACGAAGCCGTCCTGCGCCGCGCACTCGAGGTGCGCCGCGCCGTGGCCGCCGAGACGCTCGTGGCCGCGCTCCGCGGCGGGAAGGTCGGCGGCATGACGTACATCAAGAACCTCACGGCGCGGATGGGGCGGTTCGTGGACCGCGTCGTCGTAGAGGCTGCCGCGATGCGGCAGGACCGGCCCGAGCTCGCGCACCAGTCCTTCAACGCCCGCGCGCGGACGTATATCCAGGAGTCGGGCCTTGTCGAGCTAGTCAAGTAAAGACCGCAACTTTGCTCCTCTAATGTTTCAAGTTTATTTTTGCTTAGCATGATCAAGAACTGCATTAAATCAACTACAAGGTGCAATACGAATCAGACAAATGCAAGTTTGTATTTTAATTCATAATCGGTTTTATTCACATGGTAACTAGTAACTGAACGAATTCCTTCGTAATGTCTAGCACCATGCCCTATACAGTTCTCCAAATAACCCTGAAATCTTAATATTGCATACTTCAGGTGGTTCAAGCACAACTCGATGACATATCCCCAAATTGCGAAAGTAGTTTGCTCCTGTTCCGGTGATCTTGAGAAAGTGAGAAGGATGATAAACTGGCTGAGGTCAATTTATGTTAAGGGGGAATTTCTGGGACGCATCCTTGCAAATGGTGACTCCTTTTTGAACCGAAGCTTTGAAGAATTGGAAGAGATTGTTAGCTATCTGGAAATCTGTGGTGTGAGGAGAGACTGGATTGGTTATGTGGTCAGTCGATGTCCACAACTACTGAATTTGTCCATGGATGAGCTGGAGACGCGGGTGAGATTTTATACAGATATGGGAATGAATGAGAAGGACTTTGGCACAATGGTCTATGATTATCCAAGAGTTCTTGGATTTTTAAGCATGGAAGAGATGAACAGTAAGGTGTTTGCTTTGCATTTAGTTTACTTTTCTGCAATTTTACTACAAATTCACGAGTCTATTTAGCTCCGTTGTTTTGTGCAATTAATTTCCTGCCACTTGCCATATGCAAGTTTATCGGACTAACTTTTTGTTGCAGTCTGGAAGGTTTCTGAGCCAGTTTTTTTTTTCGAAAAGGGATGATATCCCAGTTACTAGGTTACTTAAGATATTCATCAGCTCCTAGCTTCATTTTTTTTGTTAATGAAGTAGCATTCTGGGTTACAGATTCAATATCTAAAAGAATTTGGTTTGAGCAATGACGAACTGGGAAAACTGTTGGCTTTCAAACCTCAACTCATGGCCTGCAGTATCGAAGAAAGATGGAAACCTCTTGTGCTCTACCTGTACCATCTCAATATTTCACGGGATGGTATGAAGCGGATGCTGATAGTCAGCCCCACAATTTTCTGTCTTGATTTAGAGACAGTAATTGCACCAAAGGTAATATTCTAGTCACTTTGCGTTACTTTTACATATTGGGATTTATTGCTTAGTGCCAAAATATGAGTAGTAGTGTGACTGCCCTTAATTGTGTCAAAATATTTGCTTCAGGTTCAATTTCTACAAGATATTGGTGTCAGGAGTGATGCAATCGGTGATGTGCTTGTGAAGTTCCCTCCTGTATTAACTTACAGCCTATACAAGAAAATTCGCCCCGTGGTATGTTCTCATAATTCATTACAGTATTTTTTTCATTTCTAGTAAATGTTGATCCATTTCATTTTATTGCTATTTTATAATACTTTTGATAGGAAATGTGTAGACAAAGATAAGAGCTTTTAAACTGGGCTACTGGTAGTTAGTTTTACAGTAAGGATCTCAGAAAGCATCACTTTCTCAAAAGCTTTGACACTTACATAACTGGACTTTCGTACAAATAAACGTTTGACAATACAGGGTGTGGTTACTTAAGTACTTCTCGTTTCCACTATTTAGTCCATCTCTGCGAATAAAAACATGCAGTCATTTTCAGCGTCCATTGTTCAGTTATGTAGAAAAGGCTTGAATATATTATGCACCTTGTGGCGATGGAACATCTCTTGAGATAAAAAATTCCAAGTAGTTCGAGCCTTGTTCCCCAAAAATGAAAGAAAAAAAAACTTGTGTTGTGGTGGATAATAATGGGCGGACATAACTCATACAAATAGTCTCTGTATCCAGCATTTTTTTTATTGTTCTAAAAATGTAACTTGGACAAATACAAAATCTACGTAACTGAGTACTAGCAAATCTGTTCTTTATTTTTGTCATATTTCTTCTTCTTCTCCAGCTATCTTACACGCGTGCAAATCATAGGTTATATTCTTGTTGACAAAAGCTGGAGTAAAACAGGAGGACATCGGAAAGGTTATTGCTCTGGATCCGCAGCTCCTGGGCTGTAGTATTGCTCACAAGCTTGATGTTAGTGTTAACTACTTCCGGTCACTGGGCATATACCACCACGTGCTTGGTCAGATGGTTGCGGACTTCCCAACGCTTCTCAGATACAACGTGGATATCCTACGACCAAAATACCAGTACTTCAGACGTGTTATGGTACGGCCACTTAAAGATCTTATTGAGTTCCCACGGTGAGTTTGGATCTAATGTCTTCGTCTAAAGTGAAGGCATCAAATATCAATGGCCGAATTAGTGACATTCTTGCAAGTTTCACCCTTATGTCTTGCTTCTTCGTGGTTCTTAGGTTTCTCAGTTACTCCCTGGAGGACAGAATAGAGCCCCGTCACAAAATTTTGGTCGAGAATAGGGTAAACATGAAGCTGCGCTACATGCTGCCTGGATCTGACGAAGAATTTGCACGTAGAGTGCGAGAGGCCGTTGAAAGGAGAGCGAGATTTGAAGCTGGAAAAACTGTTGTGGATACAACAGATGCTCCGGATATGTCAAAGGACGAAGTGGAAGCTATAACAGCAGCATGTCAAAACTGATAAACCCTGGATACTCTTGTGTAGTAATTCTGTACAAAAAAATTTAGCATGCTTCCGGGCAATGTGCCATGAGCCCATGATGCACCCACTGAGGGGAAAAGAAAGTTATGTCTATTCAGGCAGTATTACTGAGAACATTGACCAGATTTTACACCACAAATACAGCTAAGAAAAAAAATGTGACTAAAAAATTCTAATTGAGCAAATTGATGATTGCATATGTAATTACATTAACACATTCAGAACAATTAAATGAGGTGCCAACACATAAGGGGCAAAACTCATTTGATGAATATGATATGAGTTGAAGGTGGAACGCCGCCTATACTTAGTGCATCGCATAGAGATCGAGACAAACACAGCATGCGCTCCTCGTCTAAAACTTGACTCGAGAGTAATTTCCAGTTCGTCAAGGCATGAATCCACCAGACGAGCAAGAGATCAAAATATCAGGCAGAACATTACCAACTCGTCCAAAATTTCATTTACACAAACACCAGTTAGGCATTAGCATGTGTACATTTCCCTTTATTTCTAGCAAATTACACAAACTGCAGAGTAAAAATGAGAAGGCTATAATCCAAGTCACACTCTCAGCAATGCTCAGCTCCTGTGCTTTATTAACACCTTACAAGGAATTTTCTGAGGTGTGAATGAAGCCCCAATCAATACACACGAGCCTTTGGTGGGAACGACTCGACTTCATCATCCAATGTGTTCATGTGCACCGGCCTATATGCCAATCGAACCTTCTCCTTTTCCCAGTACCTGTGCAGCAAAGAACAACAGTTAATTCACCCAGCAGAAAAAACACTCCCTGGATCCTCAAGTTGAAACATCACCATAATGAAGTTGCTAAAATTTACACTTGCATGTGGTTTAAGACCCTACTGATGCATGCTATATGTTGATTCCCCTGTGCAAGTTGATTTACATTCAATGAATCAGAACTCAGTCATCACTGGCATATAGCCTAAATACTGGTTTCTTTGACAGATTACTGACGTCAGAATGCAGCAACAAAAAAAAAAGAACATCATTTCACATTATTTCTGGAAGCAAGATTAAGGGTGCGTTTGGCAGCGAGAAACGTTTCAGTTTCAACGATGAAACACTTGGAACCGAGCCAAACGACTGAAACGGTGAAACGTTTCACCGTTGAAACACTTGAAACATTTCGAGAATTTGAACTACACTTGTGAAACACTTCGGCCAAACGGTTTCGTGTTTCTGACAAAAAACATTTCTGGACTGATTCTTCGGTGAAACGGAACCCTGCCAAACGCACCCTAAAAGAAGGTAATTACCCCAGTGAGTGCTTCATCCAGTGCTCATCATCTCTTGTCTGTAAGCAAGTACAAAATGATAGTTGTTATAACAAAATATTTGGTGCAAAAAAAGGGGAGAGGACAAAGAAATAAGGAAGGAGAAGCAACAAACCGTGAAATCTTCACGAGCATGTGCTCCTCTGCTTTCCTTCCGAGCCTCAGCCGAATACATAGTTATGCATGCATTTATCAAAAGATTTTCCAGCTCTATGGTCTCTATCAAGTCTGAATTCCTGTACAAATAAATTACAGATAACAAAAGGTTAATAAATGCATTAAGTGCAAGCCAAAAAATCTTTTAGCTTCTTATGAGGAAGAATTATACCAAATTAGACTCCGATCACTGAGCTTAACATCATGGAAACTGTCCCAGGCTTTGCTAATCAGCTGACAACCTAATAAACCATAAAGTGAATAAATTAGATACGTGAAAAAAATTATAGCAAATAGTTGCTTCTAGCCAACAGCTAAAGTGTTTATATTTGTTATATCTACCATGATTGTTTCCTTCACTAAGTATCTGTTAACAGTTTACAGGGGCAGAACTCTATAGATGATACCTTCTTCAAGAGTTTCTTGTGTACGGAAGACAGCAGCATTATTTTGCATAACACGCTGCATGTTGAGACGGATCTTGGAGGTTGGCAATGACCCATTTGCGTTTCTTAGCTTGTCCAGCCATGCTATAGTCTTTTCTCCAGCATCTTTTTCAAGAGGTTTCTGCTTGTCGCCTGTACCATAGTTCAACAAGCATATTAGGGGGTATCCGGAAGAAGACAATAAGTTATATACTAGGTAAAAGAAAAAAGCTTGCCTGGCTTAGAGATCTCAGCAACCCTGTTAGCACAAGCTCTGCCAAATACAACTATGTCAAGAAGTGAATTCGCCCCAAGCCGATTTGCACCATGGACAGATGCACAGGCGGCTTCTCCAGCAGCCAGAACGCCAGGAACGACAGCATCTGGATTATCACCCTTGATGTGCACCACCTAAGATGCAGAGCAGAACTTATGTTAAATATCATTTCAGGAAGTACAATCTAATCATATTTTACTGCATATTAATACAAACCTCTCCATGGTAATTTGTTGGGATACCACCCATATTGTAGTGCACAGTGGGCAAAACTGGAATGGGCTCCTTGGTCACGTCAACACCAGCAAAAATAGCAGCAGTTTCAGAAATACCAGGAAGCCTTTCCTTAAGAACTTCAGGAGGCAAATGGTTCAGATGCAAATAAATGTGGTCCTTCAATGGCCCTGAAGTAACCAAATCAAAATGATAAGTTCCACAAGGAAAACAACAATTGTTGCACTACCTAACAAAACAAGTACTGAAGAACATACCAACACCCCGGCCCTCTCTAATTTCCATTGTCATAGATCTTGAAACAACATCACGAGAAGCAAGATCTTTTGCAGTAGGGGCATATCGTTCCATGAAGCGCTCGCCTTCACTGTTTCTAAGGATACCACCTTCACCACGGGAACCTGATAAGAAAAATACGGACATTGTCAGGAAAAGAAAATCTTTCACCGACATAATACACAAATACACCATCCACAGACTACTTGCTTGCAAAAAGATGAATCTTGCAAAAGAACTGGAGGATAGAGTTGAACATATACAACCTTCAGTGATCAGGCATCCAGCACCATAAATGCCTGTTGGGTGAAACTGCACAAACTCAAGATCCTGCGGTTGCACATATCAAGAAAGATAAATCAGGAGAGAAACATGCAAGAGTAATTGACAGCGCAATGCGGACAGAACCATGAACAAGTAACTAATACAGCAGCATCAGATAAGAAGACTGACTTGTAGAGGTAAACCGGCACGTGCAACCATTGCATTGCCATCTCCAGTACATGTGTGTGCTGAAGTTGCTGAGAAATAGGCTCTGCCATAGCCCTGTGTCCATAAACAAGAAACAAACTCATCACTATGGCCAATGAAAACAAACAATTTTATACTTCAAATTTGTAATATCACTTACTCCTGTGGCTAGAATCGTATTGGTAGCACGGAAGCGGTGAAGGGTGCCATCCTCCATGTTTAAGGCAATGACTCCCTGACAGTTACCTGGAAATATCATTGCAAGTTAATTACCAGAGCCACAGCCATGGAACAAACTTCACTTGTCACACAATAAAAGAAATACCCAGGAAAATAGGGATGAAAATAACAAAGTCACCCAGTTATGGAGACGAGATTCTAATAGTTCATGCTAACTAAAGAAAATATTCTCCAATTCACTTTTTACATTTTGAAATGTGACAGGGTACAAAGAATTTTGGTAATGTATAGAAAAGGCCAAACAATCAAACCTTCGCTGTCCATGAGAAGGTCTAATGCAAAGTATTCCACGAAAAACTGAGTATTGTGCTTCATTGCTTGACCATATAGCGTGTGTAGCATAGCATGTCCTGTTCTGTCAGCAGCACAGGCACATCGGTAGGCCTGTCCACCTGGCGACAGTAAATAGTTATAGGAAACAGGCAAGGTAAGTGAACATTGCACATTTTAAAAAGCTATAGTAAGTAAAGGTTACATTTCAAAAATAAGTTACAAAGTTAAGACCTTTCCCAAAATCTAAGCTCTGTCCTCCGAAGGCACGCTGGTATATCTTTCCATCTTCAGTTCTTGAGAAAGGTAAACCATAGTTCTCAAGCTCTATGACAGCTTTCGGTGCTTCTCTGCACATATATTGAATAGAGTCTTGGTCCCCTGGAAATAGATGAGTGGCATATCAAAACCAATGTTAAAAACATCTGACCTCATTATTGTTGTTCGAAACTATCATTTCAAGTTAATATTTTACAGGGAAAACTAATACAACAAGGTAAAACTGTTGATATTTCCTACTACACACCAAACTGGATATTGCAAGAAAAGAAAACTGGTGATCATGTAGCTTACCAAGCCAATCGCTTCCCTTAACAGTGTCATACATATGCCACCTCCAGTCATCTTCGGTCATGTTTCCAAGAGCAGCATTTATGCCTCCCTGCATACATCCTTGCAAGTTATCGCCAAACGAAGCTTATGAAATAGCAACGCATTATAATGGAGCAAAAAAAAAAAAGACCCAAATGCCAAGAAACTTGCACGGGACCTAGAACTAAACGGGACATCATTTTTGAGAATAGTGCCATCCAAATCAGGTTATGCAGCAAAGGAGCTGGCTTACCTGTGCCGCGACGGTGTGCGAGCGTGTGGGGAACAGCTTTGTGATGCAGGCGGTGTTGAAGCCGTGCTCAGAGAGCCCGATCGCGGCCCGGAGCCCCGCGCCGCCGGCCCCCACCACCACCGCGTCGTAAGTGTGGTCCACCACCGTGTAGGACGCCTGTAAATCCCGCAAACGAGCCAAATCAGTCGCCCCATTCCCGGAACCAAACCACCCCACCACACTACAAACAAATCTCCATGAAGGAGAAACGAAATCCATCCGAATAGCCGCGAATCACCGGTTCCACGACGGCGGGTCACAGCGCGGTAGGAGACAGGCAGGGATAAGGCGCGGTGGATCGGGGGGCGTACCGGGGCCGTGGAGAGGAGCCTGGAGGCCGAGGCCCTGGCCTGCGACAGGCCGCTGAGGCCGCGCGAGACGCAGCGGCGCCACATCGCGCGTGGATCTCGGGACGGCGGCCGCGCGAGCGTGGGGTGGGGTTTGGGGGGCGGCGGCGTGCGGAGCGGGGAGGGAGGGAGGTGTGAGAAAGAGCGGCGGAGGAGAAGACGACGGAACGGGATGTTGCCGGGGGGGGGAAGCTCGTTTGTTCTCTAGGGCGGGGTAGGTCGGTAGATGAGACTGTCGTGCCCTCGCATTTCACGCACTGTTTACGGTTGGGTGTATGAGTAATCGTTTTCGTTCTTTTTATTTTTAGTTTTCTTCTTTGGGTATTTATCTGAAAGGAGTAAAATTCATATTATCAAGAAATATATATATATACTATATATTTTGTTATAATTTGATTTATTATTAGAACTTAAAATTTTACACATTTGAGATAATTTTTTGAATAAAATAAATAATTAAAGTTGGTGTCTAAAGTCAACAGCAACATTTATTAAAGATCGGAAAGAGTATAGATTCAAATTAATACTCATAAACATATGTTCACATATAATATTTGATAATTCTGAGGTTTACTCTTCAAATTCAAATAAGACAAGTGTTTCATATGTTACGTAATAATCCAGAATCATCAATGGTATACCACGAGATTTGTCACGGGCTTGCTGTAACAGCTATCAGCGTCCGCTCGACGGAAACCGGAAAAGGGCAAATGCGTAACGCGACGGTTCCTTGTCGTGGAGGACTCGGCGGCACCTCAAGTGGAGCTCGGCGTGGCCACGACGACGGCTTCCGAGAGCGATACGCGGCGCTGCCCTCTCCCGGACAAAATCACTTGGCGGCGAGCACCGTCGTCCATCACTGTCGACAGGTGCAGTTCAGTTCGTCAGAGACGCTGACGCAAACACAGCGACGCGTCCATCCCTTCTCTCAATTTTGGATAAAAAATGTAAGTATTTTTAGCTTTATCAAAATCAATTTTCTTCAACTTTAATTTAATAATATTTAAAAAATTAAAAATAATTTAATATTAAAAGTTACGTAATATGAAAGTTTATTTAATGATAAATTTAGTAATATATTTTGTATGTAATAAAACTTTATAAAATTTTCATTATTAATGGTCAAAGTTAAAAAAAATTGACTTTGACCAAAGCTAAAAATACTTATATTTTATGACAGAGAAAGTAGCAAGAAAAACTGCTTAAAGTAATGCTTATATAATGGTTGGTAGGGCATTTACTTTCTCATTGTATTTGAATTTGTGTTTTCGTACATGGACATATATTTGTATAGAGTATTAGAATGGGTACAGAATTACAAAAGATAAATAGATCGGTAAGCGATAAATTATTGCTCTGTGAAGGGGTTATCTGGTAGCTGTTGGGCTATCTTTATGGACATTGAGAACCTGGTTATAGCTGCACATGTATGTGTATTCATTCACCTCAAAAAAAACTTCATAATTGATATTTCAAATTTCACAAAATTATAATAGCATATATCAAATTAATCTTTGTATATATCATTGGTGATACGTTTTTCTCTTTGATTTAAACAGTTAGGTATGAAGGTCACCTGCTGATCAGTGCAGACCTGAGCATATGTAGTATCATGTATACTCTCTCTGTTCTCAAACTGATGTCGCTATTGACTACAAACATCAACTTAACCATTCGTCTTATTAAAAAAATTATGATGAATTTCATATATTTTGTTATAATTTACTTTATTGTCAAAAGTATTTGAATTACAATTTCTAATTTTTTAGATTGAAATTAATTTTTTTAATATGACGAATGATCAAAATTGATGTTTGTAGTCAACGGGGACATTAATTTGAGAAAAGAGGGGGGGTAGGGGGAGTATTTGCTAGAATATATTGATGCATAGCATCTATAATGAGCAAGTAACTTCAAGTTTTTTTTTGTTAGAGTGTATACAGGCGTGTCCAAGTAGAGACACGAGTATTATCGTAGGAAGATACTTTGCTACTCGTTTTATATTTGAAACTGTGTGCTCTGTAAGGTCTGTTATGCACGAGGTCTAGAATTTATAAAATACTATATATGTACAGGATTCATATACGAATGTAGAAGTAAAGATGGCTAAAACCGGAGGTAAATACGCATCACAAAGTACACAATTCTTGAGGGGTTTACTGTTTGTTTACTCTGATTAGTAGTACCGTGGTTAGATAAACTGGCAGGACGAGTTTCTAATACATTAGATGCTGATCACAGCTAATATTTACAGCCCAGATTAGTAAGTGCATATACAAAAGATTATCCACTATACAGAAGATATAATAGATTGATCTAGATTATAGCTGCAGGTGAGGGGGCCATAATAGCGTTTTGATGGTTCGCTAAGCATCTGGCTTGAGCTATATACACAACAAAATAATAGTTTATCCAGGATGCAGTAGGCCCAAAAAGCTGACTTAGCCTATGGTCAGAAGCGATCGGCCGGTCGATGGTTAACTAACTTCTGTTGTATATACAGCAAAAGAACCCAAAGTAAGAACGCATCTATGTGTCACGCATCAAAAGATGTATCAGCAGCAAAATGAACCCCAGATCCTAACATGCCAGCCTACAATAAAATTAAAGGAATTAGACCAAATGATTAAGAAAACATGATTTAATATAGATTGAGAGGAATACTGCTTACGTAAGTCTGTCTTTTTTCTTGCTCACTGCAGATTTTGTTAATGCCCCATGGACTGGCCTGTCAGTGTCACTAACGTAAACATTTTTCAATCAAGATTATTATCAGGGGAAAAATAAGAAGAAATCGAATAAGAAATTAGCATAGGGGAAATACTGCAAAGTGTTATTAAGTAGCGTAGTAATAAAGTATACCTCAAAATATCATTGTCATCACCGTCTTTTATTTTTGGATCAGTCTGATATGCCTCTGGCTGTGACAGATAGTAAAAGTTTAGAAAGACGCTATTAGAAGAATTCACATGTATACTGATAGAACAGGTAAACTGGACGGTAGTAATTGAAGAAATGACTTTACTTTTTCTGTAGAATAAGCGTTTTGTAAAAGACGTTTACGTGCAGATGTATCTTTAGACACCTCGTGTACCTTGTCACTGCAATACAATGGTGCAAGCAGTTTTAGTACTGAATATGTGTGGATATTAACAGTGCTGTTAATGCAAATCGTAGGTTAACCTTAATCGTTCAGGATTACCAGTCGGTGTCTTCATTGTAGTGGTAGGTGATGGTGGTGTGAGGGTGTCCATTATCTAAGGTGGATATAATCGCAGAATAATTTAGTTGTTGACATCATGAAAGGGGAAGCAGGAAAAAAGATAACGGAAAGAATAGTAAGTGAAAGGTGGAGCAGGACTATAGTTTTATGCATGGATGGAGAGTGTCAACATGTACAAGACAATAGAAAATTTGAAAAAAAAGATTATCTAATAACTTATCTCAGGTTAGTACATGAAAATACCATTAGAAATGTAGTAACAGTAGAATAGAATGATCGAATCAATAAACAAACAGTGCAGTATGTATACAAGAAATAAGACTACATATCTGAGCATGAAATATCTGACTCAAAATTTTAGTGGAGGCACAACATTCCTTCACGAACCTTCCATCACTGACCTAGTCCATCTCAACCCACCCTACCGGGCTGCTTGGCCACCGACTTCACGATGCCCTCAGCTTGCACGCTGCAAGCCCTAGGCACGTCGTCTTCCTCTCACCCCCCGTCTCCCGTCAATCCAACTGTCCATGGATCGTCCATGGTACCGTAGGCGGTGGTGTGGGCGTGATGGTGATAGGGCAGCAGCGCCGATCGGGGAGCTGGTGGCGAGGCATGAGAGCAGGGGATCTCAACGGCAGGGAATAGGGTGGAGTTGGCAACGAATCCGGTGACGAGTCCCGGTCTGTCAGCGCCAAGAGGTGACAAACGAGACACCACTCAACGCAAACTCGAACATTTAAGAGGAGTAAAGATTCTGCAAGAACATTTTCCCTGGATGTGAGATATAATTTCTGAACAATGAACATGCGTTGCTTAGTCTAATTTTCTGACTATCCTTGATAACTAATTTATGCATTGGATCTCAGCTCTGTTTCTTTAATTCTAGGGTGGAGGAAAAGGTGCGGAAAAAGAGATAGATAAAGATGTAGCTAAAATTAAAGCTGCATTTGAGGCCCAGAGGTAAAAGGCGGTATGAGTTATCCCTGTCAAGTTATTTCAACTGCATTGATCTTAACTTTGATGCATTTGACATGGTTTTCTGTTAGGGAGGCCTACATGAAGCGTTTGAGAGAGGAGCAGAGGAGCACACGCATGATTATTGAGTCCGCTCTTGCTGGTTTGGGTGTCTGTGCTTTAGCCGTTGAGTTACTTGAGTATTGTTCACGAGGAAAATGAGATAGCCAGGGGAGAAGTATTTACCTTTCGGGCTTGTTCGTCCGGTTATGGCAGTGTAATAATGCTAATGCACTCAGTTTGTGGAGTGTAAGACCACTCATCACTGTTGTTGTATGCTTGTTACCCATCTAGCGGTGCTCTGTGCTGTTATTAATCGTCCAGTAATGACATGAATTCTTGACAAGACATGAATTCTTGACAAGATTCTGCCAACTTAATTTATACTATGTTGTTTCTTGTGGAACTCTTGCACTCCACCCTGCCTTTGTAGTTTCACGTGATTATGTTTTGCAGCGTTTGATGCAGGCTTTCTGACATTTTAATTATTTAATGTGACTTCCCTCCCTCTGGTTTCATTAAAGATATTTTGAAGCATTTTGAAATCATCACAGGCATACAATTTTTGAACAAGGCTATTTAACACATTATTTTTGCATAGACATAGATTTGCACGGAACTATAGGTCGCGAAGCTGAAGGTCAAACACTTGGTAGGTGGAAACACTAAAGAAAAGTGCATGATAAGCAAATATATATATATATATATATATATAAACCCCTTCCGTTTCACATTGGATACTAACTATAATGTTGAATCGAAGACTACAAGTTGTATGAACAATTAAGGTTAGAAACTTGAGACGAAATGTCCCAAACTTGCATGAGGCATGCTGGTTTTTTTTTGGAAAAAAAAACTAAGCTAATCTCTGCCGTAGTACTTCCTCCGGTTTTAAATCATGGACACCGTTGACTTTTAACATTAACTTTAATTATTCGTCTTATTAAAAAAATTTGCTCTAATGTGTAAAATTATTAATTGTGATTTAAATTTCACTAATGATAAATCAAATAATAATAAAATTTTACATATTTGAACAATTTTTTTAATAAGATGAATAATCAAAATTGATATTAGAAGTCAACGGTGTCAATATTTTAAAACCCGAGGGAGTAATAGTCTAGTTTGTGTTTTTGCTAGTATGCGGTTTATTTCAAGTTTCTAAATTGTTATAGCTACTGACTTTTAATATTATATTTAACCATTCATTTTATTTCAAAAAATAGCTTAAATTGTAAGATTAGTTTGAGTGAGTAATTTCTACGACTACCACATATTACTGAGATACTCCATTCTCAAACTTTTTTTTAGAAACTTCTCAAATTAAATTTGGCAGGTGGGGCACGACCCAGTGCGGGATGTGGCAACCTGGTGGGCGGCAACGCAGCAGCGGTGGAGGTGACATCGATAGTAGGCAGCGACGGCAGAGCAGCACAAGTGCACAAACCTAGGGAAACCCATTTTCTCTAGGTTGTTTTGCGTCATTCCCTAGGATATTTCGTCCATATAGAAACCCGGCAATTCTAGTAGAGAGATTTGTGTTACTTTTTTTTCAAAAATATATTCAGCATGGCTCATGCAAAGCTGAGACATTTCGTCTCAAGTTTCTTGATAAGAATTAAGTAGGCAGAAGCTTGACAACATATGTAAATTAAATAGTCCAAAGATTGACAGGAATCAATGGTTTTACCGGACGAGTTATAACATCAGACACGGAGTACCAGTGATGAACAGTCTTGCATACCATAAACTGAGTGCGTTAGCATTATCACAAAGCCATAAATAGACGAACAAACCCAAGGTAAATACTTCTCCCCTGGCTACCTCATTTTCCCCATGAACAATACTCTACAGCTAAAGCGGAGGCACCCAAACCAGCGAGAGCGGATCCCATGATCATGCGCCTGCCCCTCTGCTCCTTGTAGGCCTCCCTATCAGAAACCCATGTCAAAAGCATTAAAGTTTGGTCGGTCAATTCAGTTGAAACAAATCAACAGGGATAACTCATAACGCCTTTAACTCTTGGCCTCAAATGCAGCTTTAATTCTAGCTACATCTTCGTCTATCTCTTTTTCGGCACGTTTTGCTCCACCCTAGATTAAAGAAACACAGCTGAGATCCAATGCATAAATTAGTTATTAAGGATAGTCAAGAAAACTACAACTAAGTGATGCATGTTCCTTGTTTAGAAATTATATCTCACATCCAGGGGAATGATTCTTGCAGAATATCGCAAAAGTTCAAGTTAGTTTTCAGACAACTACTGAGAACATGACTATAACTCGCAAATAAATGATAAGATAGCACAATCCACCATACAGTATTGTCTCCTATTATTCAGCTCCAAGAGTTTAGTAGTTGTCCAACAAATACACATACAGAGTATATTCTTTGCAGCAAAAAAATTACATTTTTTTTGAAAGGATGACCTAAATATTCCTTGTACTTGAATTTAAAATGATATGAAAATTCCAACAGCAACTTGTGAATGCAAACAAAGTTATTACTCCAATCTCCATAATCGGATTAAATATGACATTTACAAGACAAAATATCATTGATTTACCCATGTGTTTTTGGAGATTCTAATTTTACCATATGTTGTATGAACACTGATAATAT
>BCLF01000205.1:0-28505 GCA_001602275.1 Zoysia japonica
TTTTAGATATTACTTTGAATTTTCTTGAACTTGCTTTCTTTGAATTTTTTTTTTTAAATTCACCTCAAATTTGAATTTCTAATGACTTCGGTTATTTGAATTCTAGTTCAAATTTGAATTTTGTGATTCGGAACATGAGGGATGTTACAGAATCCAACTAAAATCTCATAAACTAAACAGTAAAAGATTTAAAAACCTCAAAATCCAGATTTTAAAATTCAAAAATCCAATCTGGATTCTAGGATTGCCTTGAGCGTCGACAGGGTACTAGCAGGAGAGCCACGAAACGAGCGCGGCTCCTTTCTCTTTTCCCCGCTGCCCACGACACGTCGACGCCCGGAACGAGAGGCCAGGAACGGCCGCCAAATATCTAATCCGCCGAGCCGAGACCATCACCGATCGCCTCGTCTGGCAAAATAAATCGCCTGGAAGAAATATAATCCGACTAGAGAAAAATATCTTTCCTGGTCATCGAACCAAACTAAACACCCGCGGTCCCGCCCTGCCGCGGAGAGAGAGACAGAGGGAAGTGCAGGTGCTTCACTTGTTGCCGCTTGGCTAAGGCTGAACACGTCAACCATTTTTTCTTTTATATTTACAACATCGATTAGAAAAAAAAACAGAAAAATCAAAAACAAAAACGAACAGATAAATACAAAATTCAAAAATAAAACAAAACAGTAGATAACTAAAAAAAATGTTAAAAATATAAATAAAATAAATATCAAACAATTATGGTTCAAATCTTACGATACATATAATACAAATTTATAATTAAATTTACAACATATAACTCAACAACATATATCAATAAAAAGTTATTTGGCTCATAAGTTTTTATTTTTATTTTTTATAAAACATGTTCAAATAAAATCTAGTTAGTATTTGAAAAAAGTGATAAAAAAATCAGCTGAAACAATCGAAAAAAAAGTCATATTATTTTATTACCGTTTTTATTTTTTTTTACTTATCAAAATAGTAAGAAAAAAAGAGTAAACGAAGCACGTACCGTTCAGCCGTACGAAGTGCCGAGCCATTTCCACCCCAAACCAAACTCGTCTTCCCCGTCCGCTGGTTCGGCTCCTCATCTCCTCTACGTCCACCGCGCGGCTGACCTGGCGCCGACCGCAGAAAAAAATTAGAGCGAATTTAATATATGTAGTTATAATTTTGTAAACTTAAAATATATTATTTTTTTATCAAAAATCTCTATAAATAAAATGATATATAAGTTTAAATAACATATTTTAAATTTTACAAAATTATAATAATACGTATCAAATTAATAAAAAAGATACTGCAGATATTTTTCCCACGCCTCGCTCGCTCGCTGTTGCCCGCCCGACCCACCGTCCCATTCCGCGCGTCCGTCGTCGTCCTCCAATCGAATGTCTCCCGCCGCCGACGCGGCCGCCGCCACCGGCGGAGGCGGGGACGCTTCCGGTGCGTCGCCGTCCCCCGCGGCAGCCGCGGGCCGGGCGGCGGTGCGGTGGGACCAGATCCTCCCGCGCCGCTCGCTGCGCGTGCTGCTCGTCGAGCACGACGACTCCACGCGCCAGGTCGTCACCGCGCTCCTCCGCAAGTGCGGCTACCGCGGTGAGCTCCTCCCTCCCTGCTCCCTAGCTTGCTCTCTGTCACCCCCTTCCGTCCTGCTCAACTTCCTTCTCCGAGCGTTTCTATGATTACCTATGGAGTAGAAGGAGATACCGGGGTTTGATTTTGATTTGGCTTCCCTTTCCCTCGGAGGCGGCAGTGGCGGCGGTGGCGGACGGGATGAAGGCGTGGGAGGTGATGCGGGGGCGCGCGTACGCATTCGACCTCGTGCTCACGGAGGTCGCCATGCCCACGCTCTCCGGCATCCAGCTGCTCTCCAGGATCGTCGCCGCGGACGAGTGCAAGAACATCCCCGTCATAAGTAAGCCCCCAGTTCACTCTGACTCCCAACTTCATCTGCGCTGTTCTGGGTGGAATCGAGCTTTGGGAACCTGGATTAGGTCTCGCTGAGTCAACTATGCGGTTACTTTAAGCAAGGGGCTTCGGATCAGGTTTCTGTGCTTACGCTGCTCGTTTCTGCATGGATTGTGTATTGTCGTCTGCACATGTATGTGTTACTAAAACCAGGATGATTGGCGCCCAATTTAAATGGATATGGTCTTTTGTATATTTCTTTATATTGTTCTGGATTAGCGAATTTAACCGTTGTTGGTAATTGAACCTGTAGTGTCGGATTCCATTTTTGGTGTTTTTCGAGTAATCGTTGTCCGTATGAGCCAATTATTGCTTTTTCCTTAAAAAACAAAATAAAAACATGGGGGGACTGAATCAACGTTTTATCATAATAAGTGGTGCAGGACGTTCGACAGTTGTTGGGATATGACATTGGAGGTAGTATGTTTGCAAAGTTTATTTGTTACACTACAATTTCTGTTCCATACAATTTCATGTCAAATATGTGATTTATGGTGGAGCTAGATGCCATAGTAGGAATTTATCACATAGTAGCTTGACCAGGAAATTGCACCATTTCTGGTGAGCTACTCAGTGGAACTTCACATATCCAAGTTCTGAATGTATTAAAAAATGAGATGCTACTAGTCATGGAAATCAAATTTTTAAATATTGACTATCAATGTTCTAATAAAAAGCTGTAATCTCTCCGCCCATTTGAAAATTTTCTAAAATCGGTTGATTGTGTTTCTTTCTTGTTTTTGACCTATGATATAAATAAATTTAATTAACTGGTTTCCTATAACACATCCGATTTATTATGGTATTTCATGGTTTTTTACTGGTTGGCTATGACAGTGATGTCGTCTCAAGATTCTATTGGCACGGTGCTCAAGTGCATGCAGAAGGGTGCAGTAGATTTCCTCGTGAAACCAGTGAGAAAGAATGAGTTGCGTAACTTGTGGCAACATGTTTGGAGGCGGCATGCAGTAAGTAACTTTTTCTTTACATTTAGGCTTCTTGAAATACATCGTTCAATTTGCATTTGCTAACTTGTTTCAACTCAAGTTTGCTTTAATGGTTTACCTTGAACTACTATCTACAGTAAAGAAGTAATGTTATTGATATGGTACAATTGAATTTATCTATTATCCTGAGAGATATTGGCTATGTGATCATTAAGGCTCTCTGCAATTATCTTTTATGTAAGCTAGTTTTATAAGCTATACTGAGGCTTGTGAGTTTAACGCAGATGAATAGCGAAACAAATGCTTCCGAAAATAATGCAGCCAGCAATCATATTAGTGCCAATGCTGATAATGGGTCAAAGACCGGAGAAAACAGCGATGAGGAAAGTGATGCTCAAGTGAGTATCTAATCTGGCTTGCACCTTGTTAACCTGGTTCTGAACATACTTTTTGGGTAAAAAATTTAAATGCTGCTAAATTCAAAACAATAAACCGCTACTATAAGTTTTACTCCCTCCGTTCTTAAATTGATGTCGCCATTGACTTCTAACATCAACTTTGATCATTCGTCTTATTCAAAATATTTTGATAAATATCATATATTTTGTTATAATTTGATTTATCATTAGAGTTATTTGAATCACAACTTAAAATTTTACACATTTGAACTAATTTTTTGAATAAGACGAATGGTCAAAGTTGATGTTAGAAGTCAAAGATGACATCAATTTCAGAATGGAGTATATCAAGACATTTGAAGAGATTTCTATTTGTGTTTCTTTTGTGAGTTTTGGGTATTACCTTGTACTGATTACTGAATCTATTTAGATTTCATCATTACTGAAATCATTTTACATTCAACCCAGTGGGTCTATGCAGTTCTGATGTAGTCTTTATATTCATATTGAATTTTCTGTTCACTTACACCATGGAGGGTATTTTAACTTTCAGAGCTTTGGTAGCAAGAGGGAGACTGAAATTCAGAGTGTTGAAAAGCTACCTGAGAATCTTACTGATGGAAGGGCTGGTTCATCCAGTAAAAGTAGAATACAGACTGAGTACCGTGGTGGAGTAACCACAACAGCGCATGTGCCAAAAGTTAGTGATGGTAAGGAACTCAGACATGGTTCTCCTCTGGTGTATCAGTGAGGTAGTCATCTACTGTGCTTTGCACACTTGATTGGTGCTTGTGATTTTATCTCATGTAGATGCTCTAGGTGGAAGTGCATTCAACACTAGTAAAATGCAAGCATTTTCTGCTGAGAGGAATGCACGTTCCAAATGCCTTAATGGCATTACTTCTGCAAAGGTTGCTGAACAAATAATGGATAATGCTTTGAGGATTGCTGATGCAAGTTCATGTCAGGCAAGCAATCTTGGCAAAGATATGGCTACAACACAACCAACAACGGATAGAAAGTGCAAATCAACAGTCCCGAAAAGTAATGGTATCATGCAAAATACCCTTGGAGAAAGGTCGAAGCATGCTGCAATCGCTCATGCTGAATCTTCCCCCTTCCAGTTCAAAGGTGTTAACGGTTATACAAATCAAGGGCTCAGGGAAAAGGATATCTTCAATCACTCAAATTCCTCTGCCTTTTCAAGGTACTTGTGTCGATGAGTTTTAATATTTATTCCAAATAAGTTCCAGTGTCAGTCTTAGTTGTGGATTTCAGTTTAAAAATCAGTAGTACCAGGTGATTTTCTTTAGTTACACATTTGTATTATTATGAGGCCCACTGGTTAAGAATAGTAATTGCTCAACCATTTTTCATGACTCTTGACTAATTCTTTTTCCGTGTTTGTTCTTCAATATGACACAGCTATGGCAATAAAAGGATAGAATCATCAGCTCAGCAACATATATTCCCTTCTATCTGCATAACTCATCCGGGTCCTGGTTATGACAAGGGCCAACCCAGTGAGGTATTGCGTTCCTGTGGACGTAATACAGAGGAGAGTATAATGCAAGCTCGGATTCCTTTAGACAGTAGCACAGATGGTGCTGCCATTATGTGTTCGAGTAGTGCAAGAGAAGATGCTGGTGCAAGCAGTTCCTCCCACAGAAAGGACAGTATGAGCCATCCTTCATATGGATTTATACCTATTCCAATTCCTGTTGGTGCTACAATGCCTTACCTATACAATGCAATTCTGCAACCATTATACTATACACAGGCTCCTCATATGTACAGTGATTCAGCTGGCATCAACAAGGCAACATTTCAGCACGCCTCTGATCAATCAAATTACCATGAAAATATTAGTAAAACATATTTGGGTAATGGGCAGGAATGGTCAGAAGAAGATAAACAGTTGCACGATTCAAGACAAATCGTCCGAAAATCACGAGAGTCAGTTGACTTAGCGAGAGCTCATGTGGAGCATGTTAACCAGAGCACTAGCTGCAGCCAGGACATCTGTAAAGGAACTGGATGCACCGGTAGTGCTGAAAACAATATCAATACAAATACAACCGTCGCCCTAGAAAGTGGCAATCAAAGCGGTGTACAGAACTGTGGTTACAATGGGTTGGATAACGACCGAGCTCGGCGTGAAGCTGCTCTGATTAAATTTCGCATGAAAAGAAAAGATAGATGCTTTGAAAATAAGGTGTTTTGTTAGATCACTGTTATTGTCTGTTAATAGTGAATGATCAATACTTAACTGTTACAGTACTAGTTGCCGAGGTAGTTCATTGTTCTATTTTTCATTGGTGCAGGTTAGGTATCATACCAGGAAGAAGCTTGCAGAACAAAGACCAAGAGTCAAGGGGCAGTTTGTGAGCCAAAAGCTGAAATCAGCTACAACAACAGATGCTGAAACGGACTAGCGATGTTGTTATATCAAAACTGTAATTTTTGTTCATCCCTTCGCAGTTGAGGGCAGTGAAGAGGCTCACGACAGTTTTCCTTCCGTGGTCAGTCTTATTGTACAAGTGAACTGTTTTGTCGGTTATTTTTTGACATCGTTACAATATTTTGTAAAGCACACCAAATTGACAGATGTTCAGGAAAAAAATGAAATCAGCAGTAGTAACCGGATTATGTATGTACTTATAGATGTTATGGAGGGAGGAGGCAATATGTACAGCTTATTCACTCGTTTGTTTACCACCACAGTAGTAAGTTGTAATCACTGCAACAACCAGCATTGTTGTATAACTCATAACATCCTAGACAGTCAAACAGTACTACCCAGTGGAATCATTCATGCTATTTGATTGCTTAATGGCATCTAGTAATTATCTCGGTTAGGGTCTGTTTGGATTCGACCGATTAATTGGTAGTCTAGACTAATAATTAGTCGATTAATTGTTAGTTTTTTGCTTGTTTGGAGGAAGGACAAATTGTGTTAGACCATCCTTGAATAAAATCTCTATTTTGCCTTTGATTAATTATTAGTTCGTGTATGTTTGGATTTATGGCTAATTGCTCGGCACGCGGGTTCAGGTGGGGAGCGATGGGTAAGGGGAAAGCGGCAGGATAAAGATATAGCCTCTCCAGTTTGTTTTTGAGTTGGTTTTTGTTTTTTTAATCAATTTCTAGGTTAGTTCTTGATTAAATAAAGCAAGAGTATTATAGATATTTTATTGTACCAACAAATTATTAGTCTCTATTAGTCTCCTCCGATCGACTGATTGGAAAACAATTAGTTCGTGGATGGATTAAAAATTAGTCTTTTTATTAGTCCGTTCGTTTAAGAAAAATTGACTAATTTTTAGTCGACAAATAATTAGTCGATCCGGCAAACAATTAGTGGGTTGGATCAAATAGACACTTACTCTATGCTTCACGGTTAAGACTAGTTTAATTCACCATTTTGCTTTGCCTCAGTGGTTAAGCTGAACTAGAAGCAAGCCTTTAATTTTCCTTTCTCATCCGACACGAGTCGAGTGGCTAGCTTCATGTCTTCAAACGTCTAGAAGACCAGAAGCATATATCCTTTGCCTAGCTCATACTCAGGAACGCATCATTGCCTCGATTTTGCCCTTTAATCTTTTGTCTATGCACACTCGATAAGCAGTTCTTTTCATCAGGACTTTCTACGCTTAAAATTTAACGGGTCCATGCACAGATTAATCTGTAAGGAGGACTGTTAACCCGCGCGCGATTCCTTGCTGCCAAAGAAGGGGCATCTCCCTTTACAACCAGCAATTGCATTGCATGGCATGGCAGCCCAGAGATTCTGCTGGAGCTTGCACCTCAAGCATGGCACATTTCTGCGGCGCTTTCCGCGTCCCTGCTTATAAGCAGGGCGGTCCGCGAGCTCCCAGGAATCTCACCTGCACACTCGAACACACGCAAGCGCACAGCATGAGAGCTCTGTTGTGTCCGGGCGGAGCGGCGATGGCGGAGAGGGCGTCAGGAGCAGCGGGCCTATCGTTGATGGTGGTGTCCGCGCTGGTGCTGTGCTTCCAGGCGGCGGTGGCGGCGGGGGGAGGGCCGGACACGAACGTGCTCTGCGTCAGCAAGTGCGAGACGTGCCCGACGGTCTGCACGTCGTCCCCGCCGTCGATCATCCCGCTGACCGCGCCCCCGCCGCCGTCGTCGTCCTCGTCCCCGCCGCCACCGTACCTGGAGCTGGTTCTGCCACCGCCGCCGACGGACGAGTACGACCTGCTGCCCCCGCCCACGCCGCCGGCGCCGACGACGACGTCGAACCCGCCGCCGCAGTCCTCGTGCCCGCCCCCGCCTTCTCCGTCGTCGTCAGAGCCTCCTCCGTCGCCCGCAGCGAAGAGCAGCGGCGGCGACAACGACGGTGGCAGTGGCGGTGGCGGAGGTGGATCCTCGTCGTCGACGTCGCCCCCGTCCGCGCCCTCCCACTTCTCGTCTCCCCCGTCCCCGCCGTCGTCGTCCAACCCGTACTACTACCTCTACTTCTCCGGCGGCGCCAAGACCGGCGGCGGCGCGCGGAGCGCTTGCACCGCGCTTGTCCTCGCCGCCGTCGTCTCCTTTTTCGTGTGACGCTCTCGCTCTGCATGTGTACCGAGACCAGATCATGC
This sequence comes from Zoysia japonica, assembly GCA_001602275.1. Classification (NCBI taxonomy): domain Eukaryota; kingdom Viridiplantae; phylum Streptophyta; class Magnoliopsida; order Poales; family Poaceae; genus Zoysia; species Zoysia japonica. The sequence goes on from BCLF01000205.1 coordinate 7,921, forward strand.
ATTACATATTTTTCTGTCTTCGCTGTATCATGGACATTTGCAGTATCAGATGCAGATAGCTGTCAATTGCTACTACTTGTTTCCAATTTGTTGGTCGTGCAACTTTGATGTATGTATTTCATATTAAAATGTAAAGTGAACTCTAAGGATGACCCTGTGTGTTCAGACACTAATATTACACTGACTACAATATGAAATGTGTTTCAATGGTTTTGAATGGTCCTTCAGGGGTACTCTGGACTGAAAACTCTGTGGCACATCAATGGCTTGCTTGACAACAGCTTACTCCCAAACATATCAATTTCACAGAAATCAATTCAGTTTTCTTAAGAAAAAAGTAGAAATTAGGAAAGTATATAAGATTTTTATAGGAATCAGTTCATACAGAAAAATGTTGGATTAAGTAATCTTTCTTTTTTTGCAATCTAAAGAGGGCCTAAATTCTTTTCCTTTTGAAATGTGATCACAATTTTCTGGCCAGCAGGGATTATCTAGTAGTACTACACTATTTTTGGGAAACCACCTGATTTTAGTAACTTTCCTTGTTAATAGCTCTCTGACAGGTGGGTCCGTCTCCAGACAACTGAGCGCCAGACACAAAAGCAACGGCTTGGGAGGGAGAGCCGAACGAGCACCAAGCGAACTCACGAGTTTACTCCCGTCAATCACAGAATAGCTAGATCGATCGATTTCGTCACATGCTGACATGCATGAGCGCAAACACGTCCCCTGCAGCAACAACCAGGAGATGGAGCCCAGCATGCTGCGTTCCACCGGCGACCGCGTCGTGATCGTCGGCGGCGGCATCGCCGGCGCCCTCCTCGCCAAGACGCTCCAGAACCACGCCGACGTGGTCCTGATTGACCCGTGAGCTCTGGCTTCATGCGCCATTGATTGGAGACATTTGCCTTTTCTTATTCTTGCTCGTCCCCCTGGCTGGTGGTGACGCCGCGATTGTTCGTTCGATGGAAATGGATGCATGCAGGAAGGAGTACTTCGAGATCCCGTGGGCGAACCTCCGCGCGAAGGTCGACCCGCTGGCGGTGGAGCGCACGGTGATCCCGCACGACGAGTATCTCACCCACGTCAAGGTGGTGACCGCGTCGGCGGTCGGCATCGACGACTCCGTCGTGCTGACCTCGGTCGGCCGCGCGGTCGCCTACGACTTCCTCGTGATCGCGACGGGGCGCACGTGCACGCGCCCGCCGAAGCGGGCGGACCGTCTGGAGATGTTCCACGAGGACCGGCGGCGGATCGACTACGCGAGGTCCGTGCTGATCGTCGGCGGCGGGCCGATCGGCGTGGAGCTGGCGGCGGAGATCGTTATGAGCTACACGTACCCGGACAAGAAGAGCGTGACGCTGGTCCACGGCGGGGACCGGCTGCTGAAGGTGATGGGGCCGAAGGCGTCCACCAAGGCGCTGGAGTGGCTCCGGTACAAGGGCGTGACGGTGCTGCTCGACCAGACGGTGGACGTTTCGACAGCCGCGCCGGACGCGCGGGAGTTCACGACGTCGGCGGGCGAGACGGTGCGCGCCGACTGCTACTTCGTGTGCACGGGCCGGCCGCTGGCGTCCGGGTGGCTGGCGGAGACGTTCCTGCACGCGCACGTGAACGAGCACGGCCAGCTCGCGGTGGACGAGCACCTGCGCGTCGGCGGGCGCCGGAACGTGTTCGCCGTCGGCGACATCACCGACGTGCCCGAGGCGAAGCAGGGGTACCTCGCGCAGCGGCAGGCGATGGTCGTGTCGCGGAACCTGAAGCTCCTGGTGAAGGGCGGCGAGGTCAAGGACGAGAAGCTGCACCGGTACAAGCCCGGCGCCAAGTCGTCCATCACCGTCACGCTGGGCCGCCACGACGCGCTCGCCGAGCTGCCCTTCATGACGCTCATCGGTAGCCTCCCCGGCGCCGTCAAGCCGAGGGATTACTTCATCACCCGGACGCGCAGGATGATGGGGCTCAGGAGCAGATGTCACGGCAGCATGATGCCGCGCGCACTGTGATCTCCCTCCTTCCCTTCTCCCTTTCCGTTCCTTTCCCCCGGCGAGTGTATGTGTGAACCACCATGCGTAACAACTAACAAGGCATGGATGAATGGATCAGAACATTTTTTGATCGATGTCGTAATTTTTGGAGTCGTCACAATCTCAAATTACGTACAAACCAAATCGAGTAGATGTCCAAAAGTGATCAAACTGATAAAGTCACCGACCCATAGATGTTTGAACTCTGAACGGGTGAACCTTAGGTTCTGTGACATCGTAAGCCAAACACGGGCATAAACAAAGAAGCGGATTTTGATGGCAAGGCACTAGCAGCAGTTTTTCTCCAGATCATGCCAAGCTTCGCCGCTGTATCTTTCACCGCCGACGTCGGTCGCCGTTACCAGGTCCAGGAATCGCCGCCGGTGGCTCGTCGTCGTATCCGGCAGACGGCGAGCCAGCGTACGCGCAGTCATTCACGTTCAGTTTCACGATGAGACGGCCTGCAGCAGGAGCGTATACAAATGGGCCTGTAACTGGGTAACGGCCCATGGACTGATTTCAAAGATTCATTTCGGCCCGGCCCGCTGCACTTGGAGAACTGTGATCGCTCACAGTTTCTTTCGCAATCCCCTGCCTGCTCAGAGTTTTTTGTTAATAATTTTTACTATTAGATTTGTAAAACTAACAGGATGATTCTATTTTATTTTTTCAAAATTAGCAGCCCGGTCAACTACTGAAAGGGCGACAGATCACCTACTAGTTCAGCAACAGAATACCACATGTACACCTGTTGTCAGTTCGTTGAGCAGCAGATCACCACACGCCACATGTACATATGCGATAATAAAGCATTGTTTAGAATGCAGAAATTTCACATAAACCACTCAATTTCATAGAAAAAATAAAAAAGCTAAAATAAATTTTGCATTCCAAACAGGTCTAAAAATTGAGCAACACCAATTTCTCCTCTTCCACTTGCTCCATTTGTTGATCCTCGGCTTGAAATGACGCCACATCTCACATCTGTATGCTCATTAACCATTCCCCCCATCCGTCTACACCAGACACTGATAGACACTGATACAGTAGATCCTTGCTCCATCTTCTTGCGCTCTGTATTGTGTTGCCCTGCTGCTTCCTTTGTCTCAAAATATAAGTATTTTTAGGTTTGATCAAATTCAAATTTTATCAACTTTAATTAATAATATTTAAAAATTTAAATAATTTTTAATATAAATAGTTATGTATTATGAAAGTGTATTTCATCAAAAATCTAGCAACATAATTTATTTATGATAAAATATCATTAATTTTCTATTATTAATAATCAAAATTAAAAAAGTTTGACTTCACAAAAGCTTTTGAAATGCATATATTTTGAGACAGAGGAAGTAGAGCTGGCTTTGATTTCCACACCCACGGCCTCGATCAACGAAGATCCCTGCTTCGGTCCATTGCTTTGGCTCGACGTCTCTCTGATGACTTGACGAGCGAGTGTTGTTTCTCACTGTGCCAAAGATTCATGCTGTCCCTGCTGCTCTCTGCCCTACTCTAGACAGGAATCGTCTCGTCCTGGTCCTGGCCGTGGTCGGGGATGGGTCCGTGTCGTCGCGCGACAACGGAGCTGCTGTCTTCTCGCGTCCATACCCTGCTGCTGGTCTTTCCTGTCGCCCATGATTAAGCAGCGGCTCTAATCGATGCGAGGCAACAAAGAGGACGGAAGATGTCGCATCATGACCGCCATCGGCGACCACTTTTTTTCGAACGGCGGGACACCCCATTTCCATTATGAAACATAACGGAAACAAAGTCAGTTATAAGCCAACAGCTGATATCCATACCAACTACCAAACCAGACTGAAAGCAAACAGCCGTGAAAACAAAAACAAGTTTACGCCTTTACAAAACAAGAACTTATTGCGAAAGCCACACAGGGGCACGCTAGTTTCAGCATCAGCAAGTCCTCTACACTGAAAGGCTCCACTTCAACATCATCCCATCAGGGGGTCTTTGCGATCTCCTCCTCAGCCTGCTCATCATCATCTTCAGTGTAAGGCAGCTGCAGAATCCTCGTCGAGTTACGTTGTTGTGCTCCCTCCATCGCCGAGACCGTCTGAAGCAGACTTTCGACACCTCGGATAAGGTCCTCTTTGGAAAGGTCTTTCAGTAAACCTGCCCAATATTTCAACAAGCCACAAGAATGGTAAACAATTTCTCTAGGGTGAGTCAAGAGTTTTCGATCAAAACAAGTTTTATTCCTTGTTTTCCAGATTGCGCAAGTTATAGCTGCAAAACCTGGAATGTGCAACTCATTACCATCTGGTAATAGCCTTTTCATCCAGGAATAAGCTTTTCAGGAGAATTGGGAATACAGTTAGTACCCAAACATAATCCAACATATCCCCACACTACCTTGCAATGGGACAAAGGAAAAAAAGATGAGAGGCAGATTTCTCCTGTGTACAGAACTCACAACAGTTAACCCCTGGCCATTTTCTCTTTTTCATATTATCTCTAGTTAACACTGCATTTTGCTCCAGCAACCACAGGAAAATTTTAATCTTTATAGAGACTTTGGCTTTCCAGATGTGAGTATTGGGTTTATGCATAAAACCAGCAAAAATCTTTTTGTATAAAGATTGAACAGTGAACTTCCCTTTGCTATGGAACACCCATATAGTAGAGTAGTGTGGACTATCACTGAGCCACATATGCCAGGACCTAGATTTGGCATCTAAGATGGTGACAAATTTATTATTGCAAATGTCATATAGATTGGAAATATCTCAGCCAAAGGTCTATTATATAACCAACAATCTTTCCAAAAGAGAGTGTCTTTACCATTTCCCACCTTTCTACTTCTGCCTAGAAGGTACATGTTTTTAATTTTCAAGAGATCACTCCAGCAAGGTGGGTCACTTTGTTTGTGTTTAACTTCATAAATGGAGGAATTTTGTAAGTACTTTTTCTTAACAAGGTCTTGCCATAAGCCTTATTCCATCTCCAATTTCCACCAGCATTTACAAAGTAAACAATAGTTCATAAGGATTAAGTTTTTAACTCCAAGACCCCCTTGTTCTTAGTTTTACAGATTTCACCCCATTTGACTAAGTGATATTTTCTCTTTGTTCCTCCTCCTTGCCAAAAGAATTTCTTTCTGGCTTTGTCCATAGCCTCAATAACTGTTTTGGGTAGCATGTACATCGACATGTGGTATATAGAGGAATTAGAGAGGCTTGCGTTTATAAGGGTTAGCCTACCCCCGAAGGACATAGCTCCCCCTTTCCACACATCTAGCTTCTTCATAATTTTCTGACAGAGCATATCCCAATCTTTGACATAAATTCTAGAAGGCCCAACTGGCACCCCAGATACCTTATGGGAAAATAGTTCATTTGACCATGGAAGAGATTAGCATACTCTTGTGCTAACTCATTATCCCCTCCTATTAACACCACCTCACTTTTTTGAAAGTTAATCTTTAAGCCAGACATCAGCTCAAAAAGGTACAGGAGAAGCTTGACATTAACTGCTTTATCAAAGTCATGCTGAAGGCATAAAATTGTGTCATCTGCGTATTGCATGATAGCAACTCCATTCTCAACTAAATGAGAGACTAATCCTATGATCAGTCCAGATTGTTGTGCTTTGTGAAACATTTTTATGAGACAATCAGCTGCTATGTTGAATAAGAAAGTTGAGAGGGGATCTCCCTGTCTCACCCTCTTATGGCTACTAAAGTAACCTCTAATCTGATTATTAAGTTTAACACTAAGTGTTGCATTGCTAATAACTTGCTGCAGCCAGGATAAACATTGGGGACTAAAGTTTTTAATTTTAAGGCATCTAAAAAGAAGATCCCAATTAACTTTATCATAAGCCTTCTCAAAGTCTAATTTCAGCACCACCCCAATTTGTTTTTCTCTCTTAGTTTCATGAATAACTTCATGTAGGGCCATAATTCCATTCATAATATTTCTCTGTGGGATGAAGGCATTTTGACACTTGTCAATGAGCTTGTGCATAACAGGTTCTAGTCTGATTGTAAGAACTTTGATGATGAGTTTGTAGATACAGTTTAGAAGACAGATAGGTCTAAACAACTGAATTCTATCAGCTTCAACCGTTTTAGGCAACAGTGTAATAATGCCATAGTTTATTCTACTGACATTCAACTTTCCCACTTAAAAGTCCTCAAATATATGCATAATATCATACTCAACAATTTCTCAGCATTTTTGAAAGAATTCTACTGGCATACCATTAGGGTCAGGAGCCTTGTTGTTTTCCACATCAAACAGAGCATATTTAATCTCCTCCTCAGAAAATCTTTTGCCTAATTGTTCATTATCTTCATTGTTGAGCTTACAATCTTCACCCCAGATGTTTGGATCAATATCAACTAAGTTACCAGGGGCTTTCCCAAATAGGGTTTTATAATAAGTGGTGGCATGTTCCAATAAAGCTTTATCACCAACTGACCAGTGACCGCACGCATCTCCAGGAGTAAGTACACTACGCTTCAAAGACGCAGGGGGAGAAAGATCCAGCTGATCCAAAGGCTTGGTTTGCTTCGTTGTTCGTGGTGAAAGAAAATAACGTGCCGGCCTAGCCCTAGCTTGCTGAGATTGAGAAGAAGCTTAAACGAGACGCACTTTCTCGAACAAGCTTAACAACACTTTCACCTCAGTACAGTACATCACCAGCTGGTTAATTTTTACTAATTATAATGGCATGCTTGTAGACCATCACTTTATATATCTTGTTTTTCATCATCGAGGCAATAAAATGGCCATACGAAGTGTTCATATCACAATACAATGCCACAACCCATACTGAAAATGCATGCAGCAGAGTCGTCGTCATTCGTTGCCACACTGTTCAGATCAAGATCACGTTAAAAGTGACCGACGGATCTGGCAAGCAAGATCAAAAGATGAGAGCGTACGGTGGCCAAAGCAACCAAGGGTCCGGCTAGCTAGCTACTAACTCCGTCTCAAAATATAAGTATTTTTAGTTACTTAATATAAAAGTTTATTTTATAATAAATTTAGTAATATAATTTATATGTAATAAAATTTTATAAATTATTTATTATTAATGATCAAAGTTAAATAAACCTGACTTTTATCAAAGCTAGAAATAGGTCTGCAGCCCCTTGCCGAGGCCGTCCACCAGCATCGCCATGCATGAGATTTCAGTGGGGACGAAGCTGAAGCAGCACAAAGCCGATCGATCTGGTTGCTTGCTTGCTTGCCCCTCAGCCTCGATCCCTTTATAACACAGAAATTTCAAAAATCTCACAAAAAATTCAATTTCAAAAAATTAAAATAAAAGAAATAATAAAAAAATTCTCCAATACAAAGAGGCCTTAATCGATCTAGGGTTCTTCGTCGACGTGCTTGCATCATTCGCAACTGGCCAAGGTCAAGATTCTCACGCAGATCGTGTCTGCTAGTGGGTTGGTGCGCTGCCAATTCCATGGTTGCAGGCAGGCACTTTCCATCGCAAAAGCAAGTCCCTCTCGCCCAGGGCACCCCGTCCTCGATAGAACCACTTATACTGGCTAGCTCGTTGTTCATATGCTTTTTTCTGTGTATTGTATACGGAGTACTTGCTATACATGTTTTCTGGTGAATGCTTCGGTTCATCAATTTAATTTACTCTCTCCGTTATAAAATTATCATCATCCGTTTTTTAAAATTTAATACATCGTTTTCAGATTCGATGAGATACTTCGTAATGCAGCAGCTCACTCAGGAGTATAATTTATATAATCAATAATTCAGGCCAGTAGCACTACCGATTGGATTTATGCATAATCAATATTACTTCTAGAACTAACATTTGTGATGGAACCAAGGAGGTTAACTGAACCAAGAGAGTTTTAATTACTTTGTGATGGACCTTCTAGAACTAACAACAAGGAGGTTAACTGAACCAAGACAGTTTTAATTACTTTGTGATCGAACTTCTAGAACTAACATTTCCACATCAAACAGAGAAGCGTAGTGCCGGTGATTCAGCAAATATCTTTCTTGGATTACTGAGCCTTCACGTATCTTGGATCTGATTAGATCATCACATTTTGTAAACAAACATATTCGCACGTGTTCATGAACCGACTTGAATCTCTGGGTCAGTTCAAGCGTAGATATTGTTTCAGATCGGTTCATGCTCCTGTTTTACGACTTTCCCAGTTAAAAGCGGCCATTTTTTGTTTCTTAGTGTTATACTAAAACATTCAAAAAGGTCGGCAATTTTCTTTTTGTCCTGATAAAGCTTTGTAGAGTCTTGTGACAGAATTAACAACTAAGGGAACAGATTTGGATCGATGGTAGGATAATGTTTTCGGTTCCTTTTCTCACATCTGCTGGACTGGTGGTCAAGAACCGATGGCTTGTTAATTGCAATCAAATCAACCTCGAAACATTATGGTTGAAAGGGATACTTCCTTTAGCTTAAGGATAGAGAACTTGAACTACATAATGTTGCATTTTTACACTGCTTTTGCCATGTGAATGCACTGGTTCTTCGCAACAGCTCAGAGCTCAGTCTTGCAAAAGACCAAGATATTTCAAGAACCAAGACCGAACCCTCTTTTAGGTGAATTAACAAGATCTAGGAAGACAAGGAGTGTCATTGGCAGCTGCTACTTACTCACGGACGCACATTTTCTCAGGAGCATACAAATAGCCTTATGCCAAAAAATTGTTACTAATGGGAAATACATAACTACTGTAACCAACTCATGATGGCGATATTTGTTTAAAATGCAAGAAATTCACATGACACTGTCCAGTTCCTTCAGAAATGATATACACCAAATTTTGAGCCACATATTTTATTTCTAAAGAGGGTTATTTTATAGCTTAATTAAACAAATAATTAAGGCAACGTTGCTGGGAAAGAGGTTTTAATCAAGAAAAGACAGGCTCTGCCATCTGATTAGCCTTTGCTTTACACCCCTCTCTTCTTTAGAATTGTTGTATTTTCTTACAATTTTTAAACTAGTGCCCCACCACCGGCCGCCTCAAAAGCATAAACGACCACATAATTTGCAATCCGAGCCCACCTTTTCAAGGTCCAAATCGTCATCATTGTAAATTTCATACTCCAGCATACCCAGGGTACAACAAGCATGTGTATCTCTATCAGAGTATACTCATAAAGCATCAGCAAAAATACTCAAATTTTATATGAATCTGTTCTCTGTGCCCCGGTGCCATGGGACATTCCAATTGCTCCCTGTTTCTTTATGCTATCGGTATTGTCCTGCCTGAAACGACTTTAGCATTTGTAAAATATCGTGGGGGAAAAAAAGGTGAGATTTGAACTGTAGATAAATGTGCATGGATTAAACAAGGAGTTACAGGTTTGTTGATCTCAGTTGATGATATTCTTGTCTAATGCAGGGATAAGAGCAACTAGCGTGTGGTGGTGTAGATGCTTTCAGCTAATGTGAGACAAAAAGATGGTGTGAAGTGACGATAACTAATGTGTAACCAGCATGTGGCAACTCTAGATGAGTGGAACAAGAACATGGGTAGAAATGTTTGATATAGCTCGGTGGTATGGTCACTGCAAAGATGTAGTACACTACAATTTTCACTTAGGGATAGGTAATACATCGATATACTACATGGTTTTCAATTTGATTTGTTAACATTGGTTAGAGTAAATTTACATTAACTAAATAAGCTATCAGTACGCGATCATTGCAAACGAAGACCCAAGTGAGTACAGTTCTGTATGAATGTAACACACTAATTTTTACTAATAAACTAAATAATAGTAAAAAATTCGTTTTGAAACTTTGTAAAATTCATGTTTTTGCACCCAAACGCAGACACTTGTTAATATGATAAAACAGAGTTCAACAGTTAAACACATGGATTCGCAAAATATGCACCCATGAAATTCCCATTTTGCCCTTTGTGGAGGGAATGATGGCTGTCTCGGGAGCTGCGAAGGAAAAAAAAGAAGGAAAGAGGAAGTAAACAAAGCAACAAGAGGAAGAAAGCGAGAGACACACAACAGTGACACCACCACCATTACCAGAGTGAGAAGTGAGAACACAAACCTGAAGCCAAGGGAGGCGGCTGAGAAGACCAGAGCCAGAGGTAGTGGAGAGCAGCCGCGCGCAGCACGGCTCCGCCGTCGTACGTTGAGCTAGCTTGGCGACAAGGTTGAGTCTAGGAGGAGGACACGCGGCAGCGCCGCCGCGACAGCCAGCCGTCGTATTCTCCTCTTTACCAGGAGGCGGCGGTTCCTTAACTGAAGGAGCTGACGGTTGGTCCCGCCCTGTGATGGCTGCCCGTGCGCCGGCGGCGAGGGGAGTCGTGGGTGCTCCGGCGGCGGCGGCGAGGAGGGGCGACGGTCTCCGCACGAAGCAGGCCGGGCGCGCCAGCTGCCGCGGCGCCTAGAGCGAGCGCCTGTGGTGTGTGCTCTCAGTCTCGGAGTTGGAGGTGGAGCTAGGGTTTTGGCGGTGGGGTTCTAGCTGAGCTCTGAGAGGCGGGAAGAAGGGCGAAGGGAGATGGCGGTGGGGGACGCGCTGCGGCGGCTGTGCGAGGAGATCGGGTGGTCCTACGCCGTGTTCTGGAAGGCCATCGGCGCCGCCGACCCAGTGTAAGCCGCCGGTTCCTCCGGTTTTTACTTCCATCTCAGAAGATTTGTTCGTGGTGCTTATTCGAGCTTCTCCTCATTCTCAATCTCGTAATGTTCGATTTTTCTGTGCGGTTTCTTTCGTCGGTTTTGGTTTGCAAGTACGGAGGAGTATATCCCTTTTTCTTCGCTAATCACTTTTTCTCTGTAAAGTTGAGTTTGTAATTAAGCTTTTTCCCCAGTTCGGTCTGATTAAAAATCCAAGCTTTTTGGTCTTTGTGGTCATTTCTCTTTGAAAAGTTGGATTTTTGCACCGGTTCTTTTATCTGTTTGATTGAATGCCTCCATTCTTCGTTGATACTTCTGCAAAATTGCAAGTCGTAAGTTGCTGAACTCAAAAATCGAAGAGTAGAGTCGTTTTCCACTACCTTTCTTTCAAATTCACGATTAGATCTGCTGCGACAATAGACTAGAAACTTTTACGAGAGGCTTGGAAATCGATGTCCTGAACTTGGCTTCTTTCTTTTTCATGTGAATTTTTTCATTTTATTTGCACTCTCAATTTTTTTTCTACCCCGGTAATGTGCAGGCATTTGGTGTGGGAGGACGGCTACTGCGGCCATCCGTCATGCTCTGCCGGATCTGAGCCTACTGAAATTCTGCCCGCTGAGGTCGGGTGCTCTGCTGCTGCTGATGGCACCATGTGCTCGCTCGTTAAGAAAGTTATGGCGTCGCAGGTTCATGTCGTCGGAGAAGGGTAAGCAAGCTCACACAATCTTACTGTATTTCTTCTTCTTTCGTTTGCTCAAACGCAGCAATGTTTTTGGCTCCTCCAAAAATTTCTTGTACGATGCACTGTTCTTGGTTGCTCCTGTTTTTCAAGTCCACGGCTGCTGCGCTCTTGTTCTGGCAGGACCGTGGGCCGTGCTGCTTTCACCGGCAATCATCAATGGATCGTTCATGGTGCTGCCAACGGTCACGGGCTCTCCTCATCCGAGGTTAGTACTTTCGGCACTGTAGTGTTTCTTCTGAATACTGGAGTGGTATAAATGCGAACCCAATTTCAGTTTTGTCTGTTTACTCTGTTTCCATTCTGCTGGCACCTCATTTAAAGCCTGGTGGGGAGCCCCCCCTTCTGCTTGAAAATTTTGTCGCTTAGTGGGCTGCTTTGATTTGGTCTGCTTGTTCTGCAAAATTAGTGGTCACTAGAAATGCCCATTGCAACCGGACACACGGGCCTGTATTTATAAGAAAACAGAATGGATATAGAGGAAGGTGTAGTACTCAATATGCTCTGACTTTGAGTAGATAATCAGGCGAGTTGTTTGTAATCTTATAGTGCTACTCTAGTATTAGTACTTATAGTACTACTACCATACTGGTTAATTTAATCTGAACTATCAAGTACGGAGTATGTACCATGAAACTAGATGGAGTAGATATATTGCTTTTATTAAGTTGATTTGGAGACCTTATGCTCTGCTTTCACATGCATAGGTTGCTGCTGAGATGAATGATCAGTTCAAAACTGGTATTCAGGTGAGTAAAACTGAACATTGTGAAAAATGCACTGTTTGGTGGTTGTCCTTGGGGACCTCATTCAAGGTTCATTTTTTTTTGCAGACTATTGCCATTATTCCTGTGCTACCTCGGGGTGTGCTGCAGTTGGGTTCCACTGGTCTGGTATGGCATCAAAAAGCTCTAAATATCTGCTAGACAAGTAGATTAATCTTCAGAATGCGTTATCTTTTGTTATCAATCACAAGGAATCACTACACTGGAAGTTCTTTTTTTTTTCATTATTGTCTGGTATTTTGCATTGAGATCTCTGGGTAAAGAACTAACTTTCACACTAGGTTACAGAAAAGGATGATTTAGCTATCAATGATAATGGAAAGTGGAAAGAAAAACGGTCAATTGACAATTAGGTTCCTAAAATTGGACAAATAAAAATATTTAGTACACAAAATGCAAAACATGTTATTTAGACTGGGGCACTGCAAACACGAATGCCTCCTGCATATCAATGGAAACACTTCATCTATGTACTCTGGTTCAGTAGTATGGCATGTTCGTACATCTGCAGTGTGTTTTCTCTTGATAGGATGTCTAGAAATTTTTGCAACATGTTCTATACATCCTCTGTTATATTCTGACCGTGGGATTATTGTGAAGGATACAAATGAAAGAAAAACCTTGAAAGGCACTTTTCCATTACTTTATGTATGTTTGAAACATCTGTTAATTGTTTTCCAGGTTGTGGAAAACACAAACTTTGTGATGTACGCAAAGAAATTGTGTACCCAGTTAAATAATCGATCAGGCATGACTGCATCTGCTTCAGTCAAAAATGCTTCCAGTCAGAATGGTCAACCACCCTCGTCGCATAGTGTCTTTCATGTCCAACCTGATCACCATTACTCAAAAATTAGCAGTCAATTCCCGGTTGCTTCTGAACATCATGGTTGTCCGGAAACGGCATCTGTATCACATAGCACATCATCCAATACAGAATCTTTGCTTAAGGTCGGACAACAGAATGGTCGGCTTGTTACAGAGCATACTATCTATACCAAACCTGATTTTAGGTCCGAACAACAAATGTTCTATTGTGAGGGCCGATTTGGAAGAAATATGCAGAGCGGTGATGTGAGCTCAGGTCTGATGTCACCAAGCTTGATATCAGTTAAAAAACAGTCACTGTCGTTGAACAATGCTGGCCCATTTGGACTCAGTAATAATGCAGATTCATCTGCAGATATTGCAACAAACATCCTGTTGAAGTCCCTTGTGTGCCAGGACTCATCTGTGCATGAAAATTTGAAGATAAATATAGCTCCTGGAAGATGTGAAGTACCCAATGAGAGACATGATCCTACAAGTTTTGGTTTCCACCCTGGAGCTAACGGAGTAGACAGGGCTTCCAGGTCGCTGAGTCAAGAACAAAACCAAAGACGCCATTCCACATCAGAAGCACTTCTGCAGAAACAACCTCTAGTTCCATGCAAGGTTCCCCGCTTATCTGAATTCTCAATGAAAATGGCTAATTTGGAAAGAGGGCCATTTCAAACTCCTCCAGGACCATCCTTTGTCTCTGATGATCAGATTTCTAACATTTTGAACACAGTCACCGTTCAAGAGAATCACTTGGATAGATCAGATTATATCCATCAGGAACAAATGATGAATGGTCCTGCTGATGTGAGCACACAACGAATGAACAGTAGGGATGGATCAAGGCTCCCAGACATGCCCGATGAGAGAGCTTCCTCATTGCTTGTGGATCCCACTTCTGATAGTGACTTGTTTGATATCTTTGGTTCTGACTTTCAACAGTTCTCCCAAACAGTGTCTGCTGATTTGGTCTCATCGAGTGGTCCAAAGTCTCAGAATTCAGATAGAGATGTACCTGAGTCATCGATATATTTTGATAGATCTTCTCTCTTTAGTTCATTAGAAAATGAATTTTCCTATTCTGGGAACTTCACACTCACTGATACTGACCAATTACTGGATGCTGTCATCTCGAACGTCAATCCAGGTGGCAAGCAGAGTTCTGATGATAGTGCTTCTTGCAAGACTTCATTGACGAACATTCCTAGCACGTCACACCTTGGCAAGAAGGAATTGAAACAATATGAGTCCTCCGATGTTCCTTCAATGCTCATCAAGCATGAGTCAGCACAGATTATTAAACAACCCTGTTTCTTTGATAAGACTGAGGATGGTTGTCTTTCCCAAAATAGTGGAGTACACAAATCTCAGATACGACTTTGGATTGAGAGTGGCCAGAACTTGAAATGTGAAAGTGTGTCAGCTTCTAACAGCAAGGGACTTGATACACCAAGCAAGACAAGCCGAAAGAGATCTCGACCAGGAGAGAGTGCTAAGCCACGACCAAAGGACCGACAGCTGATACAGGACCGCATCAAGGAGCTTCGTGAGCTTGTACCGAATGGAGCGAAGGTATCCTCTCATAGACTAGTTAAAATTATCCAAGATGTTTCTTTGTATATTTGAGATTCCCATTGAATTTCTGAGTAACAACACTGGTTTAACATTCTCATCTAATTATTCTGCATCAACAGTGTAGCATTGATGCTTTGTTGGAGAAGACAGTTAAGCACATGCTTTTCTTGCAAAGTGTGATGAAGCATGCGGACAAGCTCAGACATTCAACTGAATCAAAGGTATGCACATGCTTATGAGTCTGACACTTGGGGTTATGAATAGGAAACATCTTTACATTGTCAAGTGCCTTTTTTTTTCAGATACTTGGAGGTGAGAATGGGCTCCTTTGGAAAGATTACTTCGAAGGTGGAGCAACATGGGCTTTCGAAGTTGGTTCTCCTTCTATGACATGCCCAATCATTGTCGAGGATCTGGACCGACCCCGTCAAATGCTTGTGGAGGTAATGACTCTCATGCCATCTGGTGGTTCCCCAAAAACATGTGTTGTAATATGAAGGGAAATTTGTCTACTAGACACATGGTTCAAAAGATCCGTGTCTGTAGGACACTAGGCAGTGTCCTAAAGACAAAAAATAATGTGCTGATATGAGTGACTCTGCAGATGCTCTGCGACGATAGAGGCATCTTCTTGGAGATAGCTGATTTTATCAAAGGACTTGGATTGACCATTTTGAGGGGTGTAATGGAAGTGCGGAAGAGTAAAATCTGGGCACGGTTTACCGTTGAGGTAATAGTATTAGATATAAGAATTAGGCACTCTGTATCTGTTACAGCAAAATCGAAAGTACTAGGAAGTGATCATTCCATCAATGGATCTTTAAATGACTTGAGATACTACTTTCTGCGGATTCACTTCTCTGTTGAATGTTGATGTGCTAGTTTCCTGATTGACACCACTTGACACTGTTTATGCAGGCGAACCGGGATGTAACCAGAATGGAGATCTTTCTATCACTTGTTCGCTTATTGGAACCAAATTGTGATGGCAGCGGAGCCGCGGAGAATGCAAACATCATTAACAGGCCACTTGGTTTGGTGCACCAACCTGTCATCCCAGCAACAGGTCGCATCCAGTGAGGAGTAGAACGAACCCTTGAGCGTCTTCCGAGTGCTAAGAGCAGTTCAACCACTTCTGCCATGACTAGTGTAACATCTCGGAATTTAATGAAAGTGAAGTTTATCTCAAAATTTATTACGTTCGATTTTGAAATTCTCTTTTTAATTTTTTACATCGGAATAATTTTGGTCTGCGGATTTTTGTTAGATCGAAATTAATTCTCACAGCTTTTAATTAATCTCTAAATTCTTTAATTAATTCTCAAACTTTCTTCATTAATCTCTCTTCTATTTTATCTTTTTCCACCAACTTCTCTCTTTTCTCCTTATTTCTTTTCCCCGTAAGAGCAGCAGAGGAGATCGGCGAAGAGGGTCGCGTCGCTCAACCGTCTTTGATCCGCGTCGCCTCGATCTCGTCGTTGTCCACCGCATCCCGCGTCGCCTCGATCCGCCGTCGTGTCGTAGATCGAGCCCGTCTCTTCAATAGATTGATTAGTTGGTGAGGGTCGTTGGAGTGAAGATCAGAACACCTCACGTGTTACTTTAGATTTATTCCTCATTTCCAGAAAAACATACTTTAGATTTATTCCTTATTTTTTAGAATTGTTTTTGTATTATAAATCTTCGAGGATTTTTGAAGAACTTCGTTTAGAATTTTCTGCGGAACGTTTTGAGCACGTTTAGCTTAACAATTTAAATTTAAATTTAATTAATCGAATTTAAATTGTCGCGTACCTAGTCTCACTCCTGTCCGTGTTGTGTTTAGCTGCTGATTTCGAGAAGGAATACCGCGAGCTTGTCCGTGTTGTGTTTAGCTGCTGATTTCGAGAAGGAATACCGCGAGCTCGCTCAGTTTGACGACTCGGATCTCGACTACGATCTCGAGCTATCCGGTAAGCCGCGTTCTTTGCTCACTTTTGTATCCAGTATTTTAAACTGTATGTTTTGTTTGCAACTCTAATTTGCATGCCAGCTATTTTAAAATATGCTAGCAATATTTTTAAGCCGTACATATTTATTATTCTATAAATATGAGTCCAAGATTAATTTAGAAGAATTATTTTATTTTTATACTTACTCATGCTTAGTCGCATTTATTTTTATCTCACATCTGCCACTATAAAAATAAAATTTGTGTTAAATAATTTTGAACTATGATTCAAATGTGTGGATTTTGTAAATAACTATACATAACTATTTAGCGGGGCAAGATGGAGTACGAGGAGTTGGGGGAGTTTTGATAAGACTCTGTGGGCGTACCTGTGGTGGGTACAACGGGAAGATCCGGATTGGAATCTTTTCGTGAGACTTGTTGGTTGTTGATGTTGAAGTTGGAGAGAGTTTTCGTGAGACTTGTTGGTTGTTGATGTTGAAGTTGGAGAGAGTGCTTTCCGGCAATTAAAGACCGAGTCATTCGAGTCTTGTACGCTCAGTTGACAACCACGCACACCACGTTACCCTGTACAGGCATTGGCTTGATCTTGAAGCTTGTCGAGACTAGTTATTTAGCCGTAGGTTGACGGTGACATGTTAGTGTGGTGTAGAGTTATGACTCCTCACATAAGATCGAGATACCTCAGCTGATCAGTTGTAGGCTCTTCACAGCTTCAGAACTCGATTGCGTAGTCATTTGAGATCCTTATCCTGGAGGACGGATAACGTCAGTTAAAGCTTGTGGACGGGTGTTGTGTGTTTGTCAGGACTACGACGGTAGTTCTCGACGACACTTCTCGTGGGTACAGGTGCATAAACTCTATAGAGTTACAGTCAATGCAAATTGTCACGTCCTTTTTGAAAACACACCTCTGAGTTGTGTTTTTCGTTGAGCAGTTTTATTTTCTTCTCTCCTCTTCTATTTTAAAATGTTTTAGACTCTGGTCTTTGAACTGTGGTCGAGTGTGGAGATTACACCGGTATTTAAAATGAACCTCCGTTCGATATAAAGGAGATCCCAACGGAGCAAAATAATAAAATTTGGTAGTTTTAAAATAAAACTTTTTTTGCATCTTTTAATAAAATAAAATGTTTTAAACTTGCATTTAGCATTTAAGCCATTTCTTTACCCTTAAAACCATTTGTATGCATATATTGTTGATGGGTAGTACGCGGTTTGCTGAGTATTCGTACTCACGGCTTCCTAATTTGTTGTTTTTATGATGATGCTTTCGTTGCTGCATTTTATGAATTTTTTTATAGTGATCGTTCTGCTTTGAGATGTTTCTGGTCTGCGTGTCGATGGACCTCTTTAGAGGATTTCATTCTAATAAATTTGCTTTGACTTGCTATTTTTTATTCTCGATTCTTGTTTAATGCTTCTGTTATGGTTTCTTAATTGATTGCTTGTGGTGTCGTGCTTGTCAACCTATTGAAATTGATAAGATCACGAAAGATCGAAACTTATCGAAAGGTAATAAAAACTCGATCGTTACAACTAGCATTCCTAATATGCCAGTGGACCACCTGCTTTACCTGTGACATCCTGATGTGGGCACAGATGATCATGAAGGCCACAACATGATAAGCGTAGAAGATGACAACGTGGACATTAGGCAGTGTTTTGTTTGTACAATCTTAGTTTGATTGTTAGCGTTGTTTTACCGTACATTAGTGGATTTTTTTGTACTGGTATTTAGAATGGAAATCCTTGGTTGATTTGTTTGACATAATAAAAAACCTGCATCATAATTCTTTGGTCTCATCTGAACCATAAGTCGTGACCCTGTGACCGACTACGAAAATTAGTGATCCCATTGACCATATCAGATTACTGTATTCCTCCTTGCTACCTAACAACATTCAGAGGTTGATCGATCTGCTTCCTTGAAGTGTGAAAATTTCCTTGATGTCTATACTGACTTCTAAGATTGCAGAACTGAAATTATTGGTCCTTCCATTTTTTTCCCTCCTGACCCACTTGACTTGAATCTTGTTTCCTTTTCCAGTAACTAAGCAGTAGAGACAGATGAGCTTACGGGCGATATTGCATTACATATTTACAGTAACCCAAACCAATACTAAATAACTGAATACTATTTAAACAATTCCATATACTTTCAAGTTGCAATGCCATATACCCTTTCCAATATTATATACCCCCAATACCTAAGGTCTAAATATAAAATCTTGTACAATGTTTGGGTAAATACTAGCTGACTATCCAGCTACCCTATACCTATGTGCATTGACCCATATCCGATGTTTACATTCCCAAAACCTAGGGGTCAAGCTTCTTAACTGCTTACATAAGCATGTTCACGCTTGAACCCTTTATTTCTATACAAGCCCTAAACGGATTAATTGATTGATCGCTGGATTAACTGGGGTGGACTTCTTTGCTACTAGGCCACGAAATCTCGCATGAGCTGAGCGGCGAAGGACTTGGTGCTCTGCATGTTCATGTCGTAGCCACCGGCGGCGTCGTGGCTAGCGCTGTCGCCGGCGGTGCTGCTGCCCATGAGGAACGATGCCGTCTGGTCCGCGGACCCGCCGGCGCCGGCGCCGGCGCCGTGCGGGAGGCCGAGCGTGAGCGAGACCCCGCCGTTCCTGGCGAACGCGAAGGGCTCCGTGCTGAACTGCCCGTACGGCGCCGCCTGCGCGAACAGCGAGTACCCGCCGTCCTGGTGGTGCTGGTGGTCCCTCGTGGCGCCGGCGCCGCCGCTCTCCATGAACTTCATGAGCAGCTCCCGGTGGCTCACCTCCTCGTGCTGCTGCCTCGCGGCGGCCGCGGCCTGCGCGTGCAGCGCGGCCATGTCGTGCACGTGGTGGTGGAACGTCCCTGCAGCAGGTGCCGCCGTGGCCGCGGACTCCTCTCCCCTCGCCTTCTTGAGCCTACGATGCATGGCGTCAGCAGCACCATCTTCATCCTCCTCATCACCATAGTAGAACCCGGCATGCACCGTCTGCTGGTCCCTGGCGAGCTCGAGCAGGGAGGAACCGTGGACGCCCTTTGCGGCCTCTCTGTCGGGCCTAGGCGTGGCGTCGACCCCGCCATTGTCGTCCACGTTGCCGCTCTTGCCCCCGCCACCAGACTTCCCCTCGTCGTTCCCACCGGCAGCGGCGTCCCTGTCCTTGGTCTCCTCCAGGTACATCTCCTCCACCATCGGCTTCCACAGCCGCACCCTCGCGTTGATGAACCAGTTCGAAACCTAAAGATCATCAAATTTTCACAGTTTCACGTCGCTTTCGTAACAGTAAAATCAAGCAACAAGAACATGAACCACAGTTTTGATCAGTTTTCACACTACTGACCTGGCTCCTGGTGAGGCCAGTTTGCTTGGCGAGCATGATCTTGTCTGAATCCTTAGGGTACCTGTGTGGCACCAAACACGGGGATCCAATCAAAGGTTAACACAATGGCGCAAGTGTACACCGGTTTAGGCGCGCAAACTTGGAATGTGGTGATTGGCATATGCACATATACGTCCATGCAAAAGCCAAATTGTTTGCATGCATGGATATGATGAAATGAAAGCAAAGAGAGCAAAGAGCCAAATTGTTTGCATGCATGGATATGATGAAATGAAAGCAAAGAGCCAAAGAACTATACTAGCAATGGAGGGCAACGTTCTGCAGGCCCTACGTGTCCAGCTATCGTACGACCAGAGAGTACAAGAGTACCAAGAGCTCATGATCATCAGCTGCATACTGTGCCAACGCATGGGGACTATATTTTCTTAACCATTAACATCGTTAGAAGCTTCCCAATGAACCAGCACGTTTAACTTGACCGTATGAATACGGGAGCAAAGTGTACGAAATACTTACGGGTGCAGGAAGTGCTCGAAGAGCCATGCACGGAGGATGGAGACGGAGCGCTCGGGGAGGCCGCGCTGGGGACGCCACGCGCCGCCCTGCATCATGCCGAGCTGCTGCAGCGCGCGCTGCTGCCGGAGCTGGTGGTCGATGAACCGGAGCCGGGAGCCGACGGTGCGCCCGCCGGCGCCCGCCGCGGCGTCCGCGTCCTCGCCG